>JAMWET010005764.1:20000-309626 GCA_024036415.1 Prochilodus magdalenae | reverse complement strand
TTCGTGGAAATCGTCCCACCAAAGTCTCAGCCATATGGAACAGTTGGGTCTGAATTCAGCAAAGCACATCAGTAAACCCCTATATGCAACCTCTAGCGGGAATTCAAATACAATCTCACTGAAGTGAATTCAGGCTTTGATACCGGCGACAGAGCTAACAACTACAGAAACATATTCTAAAATGTGGGGCTTTGTACCCCACACTGTTACTACCCGCACGCACCGGCTTCTTGTCACCACGTTTGTATGTTCTGGTTATGTAGAATGGCAATATCAGCACATTCCTTAAGCAAAACCAACAAGAGAAGCATTAACGTTTCAAGCAGCACCAATTCGACTGCAAACTATGGTCATTTGTGAGAGCAGCGCCAGACCGTAACTGACTATCAACTGCCATTGTGGCAGATTTTCACCGTAAAGCATTCTACTCAGTAGAACTTTTCAGTGGTGACTGAATCAATGATGGCTGCTCGTCACACTTTGTTTAAGCGGGCTGGTCAGAAGGGTGGCCATGCTTTGTTAGAGGGTTGCCCTATCCACGTCTGGACACCCCTTAGTTACAACCCTGCTGGAAACTAGATTTATGGCCCATATTTGCAGAACTCCAGGCTGAAGTATGTAATTACACATCTTAGGTGGTCCTCACAGAGGCAGGAGTACCCACTCTGTGTTTGACTGTAGTCCACTAGCTTCTTGTTTCCTCCGTTTCCGGTTAGTAGCTTTGCACAATCTACAATGGTATATTTCTTGTGCTGCTTGCAAGATTTACCACCTGCACAGAAACCAACAGCTATCAGCCGAGCAGGAGCAGTTCCCATGATCATTGCTGTGTTCCTTTGTGCTCCCATTCCAGGCGATACAACGCCGTATTGAGCTTCCATCACTTCCATCACACAAGACCCTGAACTTCGTCGCAAGTGGTGGAACAAAATACTGCGAGATTGTAACAGGGGTAACAAGGGTAACAAGTCACGCAAAGATGTTTCAGCAGCCATGAAATCTGCAGTACATCACATGGAAAGAGAACTATGAAAGTTGGGCCATTGTCTTGTGATTCCAATGGAACAACTACACAAAACCACACACACGATCCAGAGTTTGGCAGCGCCACGCACAACCTAGCATGCTGCTGCCTCAGTCCGACCCGGAGGAGCCTACAGAGATCCTCCAGCAAACAGATAAGGAAGTGGTGCCAGTCGGTGTGGACCCTGAGTACTGTGTTCCCAATAACAGTACAGCTGTGGACTGTGAACACTATGACAGTTTACTATGGAGTTATACTGCTCCAAATCAGAGCACAGAGGAACACAGCAATGTTCACGTGAACCGATCCCCCTCTGTTGATAACATGGACAAATTCCATTTATGCTTCATGTTGCTTTCTGTGGAGGTGGTAAATCTTGCAAGCAGCACAAGAAAAAAAAACATTTCAGCTATTTAGCAGAAACCAGTATGACCGCCACAGCGGTAACCGGAAGTCAGCAGACAACAGTCACACACAAAGTGAATTCAAAAGTGCAGCTACATGTATCTGACCAATTGCTTTATATACTGCCAGTATATTTAAGGATGCACAGTACATCATCATCCGGCAGATCATATTCACTATTACTGCTGATAATTACAAATCATAACCCCCCATATCTTTGCCCATGCACTGACATGTGCAGTCACGCAGAAGATGCCACAGAGTAACATGGAAGTGGGCAGCAGGCTTACAGTTGGGAAGAAATGTGCAGCTGAGGTACGTAAATGTCCAACATACGGGCTTTATATCACCGGGCACAGTATTTTTAATTAGCATCGGAAAACAAAAGCGAGATAGAATTGTCAAGCGATGTAAATTCATTACACTTTATGTAGTGTGAACTTGTTTAAATATGCCTGAAGTAAAACGACCAGTTTATCATTATTGCTTACTTCTATTACTCCCACTCCTGGTGTTTATACAAGTGGGAAAATCTAATCAGAGCACGGTAGTGCCTGGCGCTTTACTGTCATATGCATATGCATGTGCAATGTACTGTAGTTCTTATTTGAATGCCATACGACATTAAACGCAATAACAAATCATGAGAATGTAGACAACATTTCGACGCCACAGAGATGCTGAGCACATGGAGCCTGGGAAGGTACGCTAGAGCCTGGTTAAATCATGATGAAACACAGAAACGGAAACAGCTGAGAACTGGAGGAATGGGGTCGTGTACTCTGTTAAGAGAATATTGTAGCGGTTCATCTAGGCTTATTCCACCTATGAAGGCCTATTATTCCTTCTCCAGAGATAAACGCGAGTTGGCCATGCTGTCGCAAAGCTATCGGTTATTCAATGAAGTAAAGAGCTTGGGGTAACGAGATTTAAAGTACATGTTTGATCAAGCAGGAATACACTTCTCATGGAAGTCACGTTTTATTATTAGCCTGATTAAACCAGTCGCTAATTAGCAATCCAAATATGTACATACGTTTAAGTAAAACTGCAGGAGGCAAATTTCCGCTAGATAAAGAGAAGAAAAGCAAAATCGGTACGTTCTGCTGATGGGACGTTAGGCTTGACAAGCTGAAAGTTACAGATATATACACCCAACGTCAAAAGAATAGTTGCACAAGAAGTTGCACCCAGAAGGAATCAAGCAACTGGAATGAAACTTGGTAGGTAGGGTTGAGATCATGAGACATGCCAATGATTCAAGTGATTCAATGACCAAGGATGGGTCTTATCGCTGTATGGATTGGATTACCGCAGGACACCATCAGAAACCTCCATGCCAGGACGTCTGCCATGTTGCATTGGCAAGCATGTTGCCCTGACAGGGTGGTAGGTGGTGGGGGGCGAGAGAGGGGTACAGCATGTGTGCGAGGGCAGAGGCGACGCAAGCTCATTTGAATGATTTTGTTTACCCTGGAGAAGTGCTTACTCCATTCACACACCGAGAACCAGGGGCTATAACTACACAGCAGGTATGGGTGCAACTGGAATGAAACTTGGTGGGTAGGTTTGGCATCATGAGACATGCCAATGATTCAAGTTACATGCTCCAAAGCGATGTGATGTTAGCAAGGATGGGTCTTATCGCTGTATGGATTGAATTACCACAGGACACCATTAGAAGCCTCAACAACTCCATGCCAGGATGTCTGCCATGTTGCATTGGCAAACATGGCTGCCTGACACCATACTGAGAGACACTACTTCTGTATGTGTAGCTTAATAAATATTACCCGTATCAGTCTAAATGTATGATTCCATTTATTGTAACCTTTATCTTTCCACCCAGTAGCACAGCAGCCCCACACTTCCCTCTGGGTGCAACTGTTTTTTGAGAACGTAGACGCGTACATGTCAGATATATGTAGCTTGACTCTTTGGGCATAGAGCCTGCATAAAACGTGGTTCAGGAGCACGATTGTAACTCTCTACCATCGACGTCAGGACATCCACTAAACAAGTTTCAGGGACCACGCATTTTCTGATCTTGGCAACTTGCAAACATCAGTGAAACATCTCGCAAGTGACCCTCTTCCAAAGCCCCCTATGTTTACCTTACCACATTCATCTTTGCTTACAGGAGGGCCTCGGGGCAGTAATTTAGCTTCGGTGAGACAAAACATTATCTGTAGAGGCGCGACAGACTCGAGGAGGAGGAGGGGGAAGAGGAGGAGTTTTTCCTCTCTTTTTTTTCCCCTGCCTTGAATAATCCAGCTGCAATCTCCGCCATTTTGGGGGCCGGGGCCGACAAAAGGATGTGATTTTTACTCTATAGACTGTAATTACTGTTGGCAACCAGGTTCGCTCGATTGGTGCTTCCTTCCCATTTTTAAAAACGCCAGTGTGTCCCTTCTTCACGCTAATGACAATGTTGTTTCCTGATGGGCTTCATCCTCAGTCCTTTGCGCTTAGGCAATCTGTTTACCCAATAATTTACTCCATAGCCCACTCACTCAAGCTCCACATCTCCAAGAAAAAGGCTCAGGGATTACTGCTCATTGTGGCTCTGTCAAGCCCATCTGTGACCTAGAAAGCTTTAGCAGGCCCCTTTAAGCTCGCGCTGTTATCTAGCTAAATTGCTGGTGGAGCTGTGGGCCTGGAGGGGTGGTAGGTGGTGGGGGGGGGGGGGGGGGGGGGGGCACGAGAGAGGGGGTTACAGCGATGTGACCTGTGACGTTGAGGGTTGGAATGAGTGTTACGACGCAAGCTCATTGGATGTTTGGCGAGGGAGGTGATTTTTGTTTACCCTGGAGAAGTGCTTACTCCACTCACACGCCGAGAGCCGGGGGTTATGACTACACCGCAGGTACGGGTGCAGCTCCACAGATTGCGCAGACGTGGCGGGCGAAATTAGGAGCATTCTATTTTGGAGGACGGCACGGGAACGGAAAGTGACGCGTCGTCCCGTGTTTGATTTTTGCCGCTGTTTCGAAGAGATTAAGTCAATGACATTGAATGGGAGCTTTATCTTGACTGACAGTTCGCTTGTTCCTGGCAAAATGAGTTACAGTGGTAATTAATATCGAAAAACACCGTGAGTCATAAGGGACCAGATAAGAACGAAATTAGGTCACTGGTGTGATTGGCAGAGGATTGGGGGGGGGCTTTTGAAACGAGCAGAAAAAGAGGAAGCCCCCATTGATTAAATTATGTCCTGATTTTTCAGGATGAGTAATGTAGTAAACAAACCTACAGTAGATCATCAGCCCTTAGGACAAGGATTCATCTCACAGCATCAGCACCATCGTGAAGCTTTCTAGGCTTTTCTAGCACTCCTTTCAGTTTGGCAGCGTGCACACTGCCAGCTCCTTACTCACCAGGCTCCGACTCAGCAGCTTGCTCAGATGCAGCTCTTCCACATGACTCAAACATGGGCAGCGAACCACATCAACACCAACACCCCATATGCGGCCCAACGAAACCATCAATGGCTCTTTTCGTAGATATGGCAAAGCAACTGTCCTCAAACAGTGATATATATCAGTGATGGAAATCTAGGAACATGGACCAGAACCTGAAATATGACAAGTTTAACAATCTATGTTTGTCTTTTGATTCTAATACACAGTACAGATTTGCATGCACGGTATTCACAACTCACAGCGTGAGCAGATAAATGCACAGTGGTCAGTCATCTGTGAAATCGGTCAGCAAATCACTGAGCTGCTGCTCCACCTCTAATCTGTACTGTAGCATGGTCAGAGCTTCGGAGCTCCTAATTGCTCTTTTAAAGTCATTGTGCTGGAGGAAAGAATTAGGATCCTAATTCCTCATGCTGACAGCACTCTCTTTGTGGTTCTCCTCCTTTGCGTCACAGTAAGTAGCCGAGACATTCCATAGGTAAGGAAGGCTATTAGCATTTGTAACTAATGTGTAAATGTCATAGATATTGGCATTACTGTTACTTGATTTGTTGATTTTTAATGGCCCCGCTTCCTACACCACCTTTGGATTTTGTGAACACTGAAGCAATAGACCTACACTTCGGTGGCCATTTACACCATGTTAATTTTACTTGGGGGATCCGAACATTAAGTTGATGGAGCCAAGCAGAGGAGCCAACAGGGTCCAATGCAGTCACACAAGTGTTAGAGTGGCTCAAGTCCCCCAAGAGAAATGAAGTACTGCCTTCAATAGTCATCAGTGGTCATCACAGCAGAGAACACAGACAGTGTGTAGCTTTCTTTATTTGCATTCTTGTTATGTTGCATTAATAATGACAAGCCATATCACATATGGTCATGCATTCAAGATGCATGGCTTGTGTGCATCTCGCTAATTGCATATACAGTCATATCACTTGAGTAAGATGATGGATATTGTGAACAGACCCTAAATGTACAAATGTTGAAGACACCTCTACTAGCTAATGAATTGAGCTACCTCAAGAACTCCCATTATTGACACAGCCAATACAAACACAGCTTGCATCATTTCCATATGTGACCATGTTCAATTGGCAAGCATCAGCTACAGAGGTATAGCACTGTCAGTCTGCGTTCCTTGGATTGTTGGAGCATCATTCAAAACCTCGTTGGACCAGGATTTGCAAAGTAGAGTCAGTTATCCAACATCAGTACTACACCTCACTGATGGTCTTGTGCTTTGCTTTAAGTTCGAAGCTTCTCACAGGAGGAGAGGCTGATACTCCAGTAAATGGAGAAGGGCACTCCCTCCCTCCGTCCCACTCCCTATGAATAACTTTGATTTCAAAAGACAAGTTGGATGAGCCATTGTCTGTGGGATGTATACTGAACTTTCCAAAACTGTAGTGAGAATATATAATTGGTAGGTTTGTAATAGTAAGCTACATGATTTGGAGAACTGATTTTAATTTGCTTTATGAAAATAGAATTTCTTCTTTCAGTGATCGTTTTCGTTCGTGCTGCTATACCAATAACGCGACAAAAATAAAGAGGTCATAACATTTCTCACCTTGTACAACTCCAGTGATGCCACTCTCTCTCTCTCTCTGTCTCTCGGCCAGGTGGTGGGTCAAATCGACAAGCTCACATCAGACTTCGACTTCGACCTGGAGCCAGATGACTGGACAGTGGCGACGGCGAGCAGCACGTCCAGCAGCGAGCGTGGCCTGGGCGAGGCATTCCGTCTGGACTTCCTTAGCCAGGAGATGCTGTCCGACAGCTGGGAGTTCTGTAGCTACCTGGAGGCCTCTAGCGCCACCGGACGGAAAACACCCCGGGACGAAGACCTAGAGGAGGAGACGGAGAGGTCAGCCTCAGTCACGCCCACTCCGGCCACAGCCAGCGTTTACTCCCAGATGAACGGGGGCCTACCTATCCCAAACGGACCTCTGATCGTCACCCCAGATTCGTCTAGTGAAGAGGCCTCCAGTTCCACTCACAGCCAGAAAACATCCCGAACGTCTGGGACCAGAGAACGGGTGCGCTTCAGCGACAAAATCCTCTACCACGCCCTGTGCTGCGATGACGACGAAGATGAACCAGAGGAGGGGCTGGACGAGGAAGATAAAGTGGACTGTGGCACACCGGACACGGACAGCGAACCAAGCCCACTGGCCTGCTCTCCCGTCCCCCCTCTCTCCTCCTCGGAACACTCGCAGACTCTACACAATTTTCGGGAAACCTCTTCCGCGGGACCCTCACCCGTCAAGGTGGCGGTGCTTGGTCCCCACACATTGCCGCGCAAGGGCCTGCTTAACCCTGGCTGCAGGAAAAAACTGCTCCGCAATAGCAGTACGCAGACGGTGTCAGACAAGAGCACTCAGACAGTACTGCCCTACGTCCCCAGCAAACAGAAAACCAAGGACCACTAAGGGGATACTCGAACTCAACCATAAGAAAACAGAGAAAAGAAAAAGAAAACTGAGAGAATATCAAAGTGACTGTCTACTATTTAATATTAAATACATAGATACTAGATTACAACACAAATTAATAAATGAATTACTAAATAAATAAATTATATATGGGAAAATATTATTTGTCAGATTTCCTAACGTCATTCTACAGCTCAGGGATTAAACGCAAGAGACCTATACCTCCCAAGTTGCGAGAGGTATGGCAAAATTGCAAGCTTTTGTTTTTGTGAAAATCTGAGTGAGGAAAGCACCAGGATGTGGATGATATTAACATGTTTGAGATTCATATGTAATAAGTTCCATTACTGCTATGCCTGCTATGCGTATGTCTAGACTGGAGTTTTGCTCGTAGTGCAGAACTCAATATAGTCCCCATTCTTCAGTATTCCGATGTTTATACTTGTAGCCCAATGCAGTATGTATTCCACACAGTACATCCAACGTTCAGTGAACAAAAGAACACAACCTACCATCATAAGAGCCCATACACACAACAGTGAGAGGCAAAGCGTGAGCTATATTGACTGATGTTTGACTTGCCCTTGATTTTTATAAACTATTCCAGCGATGCATCCCTTCATCTGGTGCTTCGTCTTGGGCGGGCAAAGGGTGGGTGGGGGTGGTGGTGCTGGTGGTGGCTAGAAAAAAAAAAAACACAGGGGGGAGGAAAGACAAAAAAAAACCCACATCATTTCGGGTGCCTGCTCTCCACCCTGACATTTACTCTCTTTCCTTTTCCTTCCTGCTCTTGGCGGAGTAGGGCAAGGTTGTTGGGGGTTACGACTTGAATCTCGGAGCACAAAGCCGAGATGCAAAAGGTTATGTCTCTCCATTCTCAGGCCCAGTGGGGACTCGTAGACTCAATAGTGCTGTTTTATTCACAGGGATGATGCCAGTAGCGCCTGATCAATACTGCTGGTTCGAGGCCCAGCAAGGGGGCTTCCGCTCTGTTCGCTCGACCCCCTGCTCTGAGGCCCTTTAACAAAACCCACCTCACGCTTGGTATTTAATCTATGGGGCAGAAAAGAAGTGGGGGGAAAGGAGAGAAAAAAAAAAAAAAAAAAAAAAAACACATCCTGACCTGAGGTTGAGGAGGTAGGGAGCGAGTGAGGAACTACAAAAAGAAAGAAAGAAAGAAAGAAAGAGGAAGGAGAATGGAGTGCAAATGAAGGGCAAAGTAGTCTAGAAGAAGGAGCATCTCAAGACAGATTGGTCTTAATTACACCCTCCTGAACGTGATCATTTATTCCCAATCACCTCTTGGTGAATCATCTCCCAGGGGCAGCAGCAAGGCCGTTGCAGTAGATCCTCCACAGTGATCTACACCCACCAAAACCTTAAGGGATTTTAAGCAGGTAGCGTTGGCAATAGAGGCTTGGGAAGAGAGGTAGATTTTTACAGCACTAAATATTAAAAGCCAAGAGCTATTACTGCTGTACAGTTCATTTGTAATTAGACGTTTCATTTCATAGAGAGTTATGAAATGACAGTGCTGCCCAACACAAAAAGGGTTCCAAAAAATTTAAATCATAATGTGTATGCTACTTTCCACAAAACCAAAAGTGGCATGACCTGTAAGATTAGAATTTCTCTAATAGAAAGAAAGAAATTCTTCAGACTTTTTTGCAATAACTGCAACTTGCACAGTATATTGTGGCTGTCCTATCAAATTCCCATAACTCCATATACAGGAGTTGGACAATGAAACTGAAACACCTGGTTTTAGACCACAATCATTTATTAGTATGGTGTAGGGCCTCCTTTTGCGGCCAATACAGCGTCAGTTCGTCTTGGGAATGACATATACAAGTCCTGCACAGTGGTCAGAGGGATTTTAAGCCATTCTTCTTGCAGGATAGTGGCCAGGTCACTACGTGATGCTGGTGGAGGTTTGTCCTTCTTGGTGGTATGCTGACATTACCCTGGATACCGTGGCTCTTGATACATCACAAAGACTTGCTGTCTTGGTCACAGATGTGCCAGCAAGACGTGCACCAACAGTTTGTCCTCTTTTGAACTCTGGTATGTCACCCATAATGTTGTGTGCATTGCAGTATTTTGAGCAGAACTGTGCTCTTACCTGCTAACTGAACCTTCACACTCTGCTCTTACTGGTGCAATGTGCAATTAATGAAGATTGGCCACCAGGCTGGTCCAATTTAGCCATGAGACCTCCCACACTAAAATGACAGGTGTTTCCGTTTCATTGTCCAACCCCTGTACATGCATACACATGTATGGGCCAGTGCCGGAGTAGCTAAATAGGAAAGTTGGAAGAATTCCCAGTGGGACTGTTGCATTCTGGATTGCAAACTGGAAGCTAATAAATAAACTGATGAAAGTACAACATTATAAATCATAAATTTCACAGTCATGTGAATATATATTGCAGGGGTTAAACAAGCAGCTCCCATCACTAGTACTACAGCTCCGGTTTGCTGATATCACCTTTTAGAGTGCATAAAGTGTAGATGAAGTCAAGGAGGCGTAGAAGTGAGTTTGACACTTGGGAGTGAGACATTTGATACCATCAGTCAAAAGGTCGAACACTAAATATGAGAAATCGATACTTAATACTGCTACAGTATTCATTTATAATCACACAGTTACATACTCAGTTTTATAATGAGTTACGAAATGATACCCAACACAGAAATCATAATGTGTATGCTAGTTCCCCTACAAGCAGATGTGATATGACTTTCTTCTATAGAAAGAAATATGTTATTCAAAAATCTCCCATAGTAGTGCAGCCCCAGTTATGTGCTTACAGCTCTTACAGTAGATATAGTGTAGGTAAAGGCAAAAGGGGGGAAGGAATGATTTTAACATTGAGGGGGGACATATTTGATACTATGAATCATTTTCCTGTGATGATTATGATTTTGTGTTAACTATATTAACTAACTAACATGATGTAATGCATTAGTTACCATGGTTACAACAAATGCTTAACCAATGTTACAAATGTTAAAATGTAGTTGTTACATTTTTACCTTACATAAGTTAACCACTGGTCATGCGTTACTTCAGGTTAGTCAGTGAACGCTTAATGTAAAGTTTTATTATAATATTACATATTTTTCTTTTTTTATCATGCTGCTGAAATGAGACCATGTTAAAGGTAAGGCTGCGAAACTAACCTAGGCAAGACTGCAATATGCTGAATGGAATGCAAGCAAAAAACAGAAACAGAAATATTTGGAAGTGATATTTGGAAATCATATTTTTAAAAAGTATAAACACCAGATGCAACAATTTTTAAAATTTTCTGTTGTTTACAAAAAAAACTTAAAATGTCAAATATTTATTGCTTCTCACAAAAAGGTTAAATAACTGACACTAAGATATTCACTTAAGCAGGGCAAAAAGGGTAACCTCAACTAAAAATTTGGCTGCAAGACTTTCAGTATGACCCAAATGTGATCCACTCCGGAAGCAGAACAGACGCTGTCACACTGGACGGTGATACTGTCCCTTCTGGATGAGTAAAAGTAGCATGGAGATCTGCATCACTTCATTCAAAGGCTAAAACTTTGGTGGCTTCCATACAGGTTATATACTAGTTATGTAGGCAATAGTGCCGTTCGAGCAGCTTTTGAAGGTTCTGTTGCTTTTAGCGCTTGGGAAATAGTCCTGTTTGCTGGAGCACAGCTGCTCCGTCAGCTCAGTTACTGAGTAGGAGTTTAAAGTGGGCTATTTTAAATCATAACACCAAATCGAAAAACAAGTCCCACTTCAAGCCAGGTATTTATAGCCCAATCATCCTTGTGGAATACCATCTGCTGGAACCTGTAGGTACTAACCCTAACCCTAGTTATTCAGACTTTATTATTACTTACAAACAGAACTACACAAACAGACCAGTGTCAGAGGGTTTAATCAGAAGAGTTATTAAAGAACAAGATAATATTCAAGACAATATTCAATTAAAGGAGAATATTGATCAGCTGCTGGAGTTAAACCAGCAGCTCCCATAACTACAACTACAACCACAACTCCTACAGTAGAAATAGTGTAGGTAAAGGCAAAGGTGGGGGGGGAGAAATGATTTTGACATTGAGGGGGGACATATTTGATACTATAAATCAATGTCCTGTGATGATTATGATTTTACGGTGACTATATTAACTAACTAATGTATAAGGCATCCATACATGTTATATACCAGTTATGTGGGTAATAGTTCTGTTTAAGCAGCTTTTGAAGATTCTGTTTCTTTTAGCGCTTGGGAAACAGTCCTGTTTGCTGGAGCACAGCTGCTCCGTCAGCTCAGTTACTGAGTAAGAGTTTAAAGTGGGCTATTTTAAATCATATGACACCAAATCGACAAACAAGTCCCACTTCAAGTCTTAGTTTGGTCTTAGTTACCGTATAATAACCGTGTTAATACAGTATACAGTAGACTGTGTGTGGGGGGGAGATGTATAGTACATGTATATATATAAAAATACACACACACACAGTCTACTGTATACTGTGTATTTTTATATATATACTAGTTCATATATACATATATATATATATATATATATATACGTATGTATGTATGTAGTTGCTGTCCAAAGAAAAACATGTATCTCCATTTCTGTTATATATATATATATATATATACACATACATATATATATATATATATATATATATATATATATATATATATATATACAAATACATATATATATATATATATATATATATACACATATATATATATACATACATATATATATATATATATATACACATATATATACTATATATATATATTATATATATAATATATATATACATATATATATATATATATACAGACATAATATATATATATATATATATATATATATATATATATATATTATATACTATATTATATACATACATACATACATATATATATATATAGTATAGTATATTATAATATATTATATATATATATATATATATATACATACACACATACATATATATATATATATATATATATATATATATATATATATATATTAGTCGCTGTCCAAAGAAAAACATGTATCTCCATTTCTGTTGACTTACTTGTATGCCTCATTTGATCACATGAGCTACTGTTTACACTGTGTGGAGATTTCATGAAGAATGAACTAACAGAAATGACCCAATACTGCTTGAAAGGACGTCTGGTTCCATTGACTTCCATTCAAATTAAATTAGGTTTTTGGCCTCTTCTGTAAAGTTGCCATTTTGGAGATACATGTTTTTCTTTGGACAGCACGATATATATATCCCCACATACACACACACACACACAAAGTCTACTGTATACTGTATTAACCAAGTATAGAACATCTACATAGAAGATACTCTTTTAAAGATATAATAACTTTATCATACTGCTTCCCGTCCCTGGGCTGCATTTCTCTCTAGCTCTTTCTTTAGACCTTCCCGCCTGATCTATAAGCCTGTCCCGAGTAAGGGTACAAGAGGACCACTAAAACATGTATCCCAGTTCTCCACGAGAACACGCTGCTTACCATGCTGATGTACGGCACATACTTTACAATATGCAGTTTTCATGAGACTATTAAACACAATGCTGATGAAGGAGAAGCACTGAGAGCACATGACTGATAGGGCGTAAGGCCTTCTGATGAAAAACCCAGTACGGTTTTTCGGGGACCGTGCTGAAAGAAATGACGATAATCATCAGCAGAAATGAAAGCAGTCGCTCCAGCGCAGTCTCAGCCGCAGCTGCCGCCGAGGCAGACGCTCCGCTTACATTTTCATTCGTCTTGTGTATTTAACGTTGGAGTGGCTCCGTGAGAAGGATGCATCGAATAACAATCAAAGGATCACACCCCGCTGTTCTGCCTGCCATTTCCTCCGTTAGATTGAGGACCAACAGGTCAGCAGACGCATTAACATAAACAAACAAAGCGCTCGCCAACACCGGCGCACGGAAAACGCATCAATCACCTCAAACACAAACAAAGGCCAGATTCTAAAAGCCATGCTACAACAACTCCCTTACAGCCTTCTGCTGCTGGCTTATTCATTTTACTGTAAACAACTCCAAGGAGAGGGCAGTGTTAGTAATTACTAATCATACTATTATTGTGTTTAATTTTTAATTAATCATAAAGGTAACAATTGTGAATTTTATCATCAGTATCATGATGAATAATCAGTTCAGGGAGACAACTGTAGGACAGTGTTAATTAGGCTACGTGATGCCTCACATATTGGGCTGTCCATCATGGATATTGAGAAATAGAAAGATCCATCACACTGCGCAAAAAAAAAAATGTATACTGTACATATATAATGTGTACATATACATACATATATATATACATACATACATACATATATATATATATACACATATATATACACACACATATATATATATATATATATATATATATATATATATATATATATATACACACACATACACACATACATACATACATACATACATATATATATATATATACACACACACACACACACGTATATACACACATTATATATATACATATATATATACATATACATATATATATGTGTGTGTGTGTATATATACGCATATGTGTGTGTGTGTATATATATGTACACATTATATATGTACAGTATACATTTTTTTTGCACAGAGTGATGGATCTTTCTATATATATATATATATATATATATATAGTATATAATATGTATATATATATATATATATATATATATATATATATATATATATATATATATAAATATATAAGATATTGGGTTTTTTTGGTCAAACTAAATATATATTAGAGATGGAGATATGGCAGAAGTATAATACTCTCATACATTAAGGGTATATGTGGTACATTAGGATATGAATTGTTTTAATGTCTCACCAGTTGGAACTGTTAAGCGTAAGCCTGTAGAGTTTTTAAGATCCCCAAAAACATCCATTTAGTTGAGGGTGCCATGTTATTCCAACTTCACATTAATGGAGAATTCCATAATTTTTCTCAAATATTCTTAGAAATTCCATCTTTGAGATTAAAACAAAGTCTTTTAGTGCTGTTCAGTGTACAATGATTAACTGTAGAAACACTCAGCGACTTAAGATTTCATTACATTAGTGGCGTCAGAATTTCATCAGTATTAAAGATACAAATCGTTCATCACTTCACTTTAGGGGCCACCAACATCATGAATTCGTCATAAATAACCAGTAGTCAATGCTTCTATGTGATAAATTTAGACATACTCTGCACAGTGTTGCACCTCGCGAGCACGACAGGGGGCTGTGAATTAGCAAATGAGTTCATTGAGGTGGGCTCAAGGAGGGATAGCACAAAAATGTGAATATTGTTGGGTCCCTGGACTAGGATTAGGAAGATCTGAAGTAAGGATTCTCCTGGTCCTAGGAAAAAGGCACTGCACTGTCCGTATTAATCATGAACTAATTTCTGAGAGCAGTTGTAAGTTTATGATACACAGTGCCTCATGAGGGAATAGTTTATCTAAGGCATTATTTTCAACAGGTATGAATTAAAGATGAATTATTAACTAGGGCTATATGTGTTTTAGGAGCGCCCTATTTTTCATTTTTTACATGAACTGATCAACAGAAATGGCCCAAATGTGCTTGGAACAATGTCTGGTTCCATTGACTTCTATTAAAATTAAGGAATAAGGTTTTTCCCTCTATTGTGGGGATACTTGTTTTCCATTGGAGAGCGGCAATTTATCTTTTAGTCCATAATTGTCTCAAACCCATTTTAAAACAATCTCTCAGACATCAGACATCATATTCATAACCATTTAATAACTTCTGGAACTTTCTGAGAGGCAGCTTTAGGAGGCACTTGAAGTGGTTCAGATGTCCTGTACACATCACCACAACCGTGAGCAAACCTGACACGGTAAGTTTCTGTAGAAGCAAGCATTTCACATCAAACCAGTCTGAATGACTTTGTTTACATCTTAACCTTTTAATTAGACAGCGATTTTGAGAGTGCTGATTGAGAGTGAGGTTAATTTGAGAGAGAGTTTAATTGAGAGAGCGTTAAATAAATAACTAAAATTATAAGGTTGTTCCGGTAAGAACTTTCACTCTGATGAATGGACCAACCGAGGTGTCAGTTTGTTGCTGAAAGAAAGACTGAATTACGGCATTTTGAAATATTGCCATGCCGCAGTTTGAGTTGATTTCGAATGCGGACCGCGTGCGGCCGCACCGCGCCAATCTATGACACGAAAATAACTTTGTCCTGCTGTTCATTTGATGAACTGAATGACATTGGTAGAACACCTCGGGAAGCACGACTGATGAAATTTAACCAATTCACTGTACTCAGGTCGCTTGCCAACGCGATGCCATCCTGTCTACAGAGAAACATACCCAGTCAAGTATTAGGGAGGTTATTTAGCCAATTAAAGCGTATAATGGAAGAGCAGTTTTCTGGTACAAACTTATTGGAAAGTGCAATCCGAGAGACAGGAACTAATAAGCCTTCACTTTGAGAGGCTGGCAGAAGGTTGGAGAACATTATTAACTAGCGGGAGACAGACGAGACAGGGTTGCAGACTCTAGATTCCACTGCCTCCAGGCCATCATTACTTTGTGGCCAAACAGAAGCGGACAGTATTTCATTAGAACTCCTATCACCATCAGTGGAGTATGTATTTCGTTATACATACTGGGATAGAGTGCTTGGCTTTTCCACTCTCGCTTTTTTTTTTTTGAGGATTAAACATCATTTATGAAAAATCACATTCTTGCATTATCGCCACCTTTAGCTGTAGTTCTAAGCATCACTGAATTATACAGCTGTGTGCAGATGTTTAGATGCCTCTGGTCAAATTTGTAACTTTCTTAGTTTTCTGAATGAGAATGTCCTCACATATTTATACATCATCTACAGATTACTGTTTACATCATCCACAATTACTGTTTATTTGCGCAAATCCATAGAAAGTGCCATTGAATGGAAAACTGCATTTAGAAAAAGAGAGTTCAGGACCGACAGTAGAACGGTCATTCCATGTACCAACCTATTTTTATTCTGCTTCAAACACAGTTCCTGATTTTGTAAAAGAAAAAAATAATTAATTAATTAAAAAGCCGATAAAACTAATTTACATAGGCATAGATGAAAAGGGGAGTTCAGTACATACAGTAGGACCACCATTCTACTGTATAAAGTTTTCTTCTTCTTCAAACACAGTTCCTGCATTTATTTAAATAAATAAATAAATAACCAAATAAAAGCCAGTACAAAAGGTCAACTCCAAAGTCTTAAACTGCTACAGCACAGTCTTGACTCCTTAATATCTATGCCACCAAAATTATACATCAAAAAAAAATATGTGGAGAAATCTACTACTCCAGCCTGTAACGGCGATATTGGCACTTTTCATCGTTTTTCCAAGCGCCTGAATGGTCAACAGATAAGGCTGATGTTCATCTATAGATGAGGTAGACATTTGCTTTCTATTCTAGCTTCTTAACTGGACCTCCAGTTCAACCATAAATGCTACATGTGGTATAGGTAATTACAACACCATGCATGGAGAATCTGCAAAACAAGCTGGTCCAAAGGAACCCAAGTGTACCCAAGTTGTCACATTTCACTCCAAGCAGCTTTTAAACCTTGCACAATATTCAGCAACTTCACACAGCTGAGCAGCAAAGCAGCTTCACCTTTATTAGCATCACAACCCCAACAACAGCCTATAGGTAGCAGCCATGTTGTGTGACTGTCAGTGTTTGCTGGCTGAAACTTCATATCGACTTAAACTGAGAGTTTAATAGTGAGGAACAACTTTAATTTACCGTGTGTTGATGTCTAGACGAAAAGGGAATAGCTGCTAAGTCACATTAGCTACTAGCAAGCTCCAAATAACTAGCATTAGCATGGCTAACTAAATGGTATAATGACATCTTATTGATACAGTGGTTCAGTTTTTTTTCCTGTCTGTGTCGATTTTTACATGTTGCCTCTCACTCAGAGCAGAGCTCAACACAGTAGAGCTTATTATTATCACAGTTGTGTAAATGGGCATGTATAACATCTGGATGCCTTTCACCCTGAACGAAGTCATATAATTTCTATGTAGGCATCAGAGAACAACTTAAGATGCATTCTTCAGCACAACTATCCCTAACTTTAGTAATGGTACATCTATAAGTTGTACTTAAGGCATTAACAAGCATTACTAAACAGTTAAGCAATTTAATAATAATTCATTATTTAATGATAGAAATAAGGATTAACCTCATTTTAGATTTAATTTAGTGGTTTATAATCCGTACGGAATGAAACACTTAAACACTTCATTAATGTGCATACCAGTGAGTTTATAATCCGGGCGGAAGGTTTAGGGAACCAGCCTTGTGTAGCACTGTCGCCGGTGTTGATTCCCTTGAACTGATAGGGACGACTGAAGAACCCTTGAGCAAGGCACCTGACCCCCAACTGCTCCCTACTGAAGTCGCCAATGGATGAACAAACCGCTCCGATTCAAGTCTGCTCAAACCACTAGTGTGTGTGTGTCATAGTGAGTGTGTTTGTGGGTGTTTTCACTTCACTATGCGGAGACTTAACTTCCCCACTGTGAGGATCAACAAGGGATTAAATCTTATTAGTTTACGTTAACATTCTGAGAGAAACATGCAGCATAATAATAATAACAATGGAAATAACAACAACAAAAAAGTTACACTTCTATAACACCTTTCATACCAAAGGATGCGTGACAATGACCAAAAGCCTCCAGGAGCAGATCAGACAGCAGAATTTTAAGTTTATTTTTAAGTTTTTAAAAATTTGTTTTAGTTGTACATATTTAATGATTGAGATAAAACCT
Source organism: Prochilodus magdalenae (assembly GCA_024036415.1). Lineage (NCBI taxonomy): Eukaryota > Metazoa > Chordata > Actinopteri > Characiformes > Prochilodontidae > Prochilodus > Prochilodus magdalenae. The sequence continues at coordinate 291,459 of JAMWET010005764.1, read as the reverse complement.
GCATTTAGTAAAGACCATAAACTACTTAACATTTACTTAATAATTTTAGTTCTAATTTGTATAATTACTTAATGATTGCAAGATTATTTCAATATTTCGTAATGCTTATAATTTGTTAATAATGTATTTGTAATAAATGTACCCTCATTGTAAAGTATTACCAAGTTGTTTCATTACAATTTTATTTAATTTTAAATAAATAATAAGAAAAAGCAATAAAGAAAAAATATATATATTGTTTGACTATAATAATAAAGCTTGCTTCATGACTGGAGTCATAGCAGAAGGAGATTTTAAACAGACTCAGGATACTATAAATAAATGAATGATCATACACTTAATTGCTTATTAGGTCAAACAGCAATCCACTTCAAGTAAAGAAAAAAAAAACCCACTAGATTGGGATTGTAGATTTCGCTGGGGAAAACATTTGGATGAGCCGGATTGACTGTTGTCCTATTGTTTCTGATGTCCTTACACTAAATGCGTTGTAATTGCTCCTCATTTGTCCAGTATTTAAATGGCCCTTCGCTAATGAGAAAGGCGTGACTACAGCATTTAAACTCGGGCAGGTCAAACGGATTAAACTGCCCATTAATTCCACTACTGAAAGAAGCACATCACGGCTGACATATCACAACAGTCGGGTGGTGTTTGCTGAACTGAACGGATCAAAAGGAAAAGCCCCAAATTCATTCAGGATTCATAACTAGTAACTTTATTTATATTTTGAGGCTTTTGACCTGAAATGGACCCTCACTGGGCACTTTATTAGGTACACCTTGTATCTACACTCACTGTCCATTTTATCAGATTCACCCATCACAGCACCACAGAGCTGGTGTTACTGCAGAGCTGAGAATGATGCACCACCCAAAAAAAAATTCTGCTCTGTGGGGGTCCTGACCACTGACGTTTACACCGGGTAAAAGGGTGATGAGGTATGCAGAGATACAGATGAACTACAGTCTGTTTTTTTGTAGGCCTTGTAGGCCTACGATGTGGACCTACGAATTGAAGCTGAGAACACACGTGTAGGCTCACTTGCACATTTCTGGGCCACAAACAGTCTGAAATGACAGGGAGCTACAGTTTGCGGTGCTAAATCCAGCAGCATCTTGTGCGTTTATGAGAAGGTTATGAGTTTATGAGTATGAGTTTCTGGAGTCCTGAATTAGTAGTGATACTGTCAGCATTTTGGAGATAAATGTGGGGAGGTTACATGGATTTAAGACTTTGAGTGTTCTGCTTGACTTGCAAGTCTCTTGCTGCAGTGTCTGAACGAGGCTTAGCAAACGTGGGTTGTGGATATTTTGCAGGCCACCTCCTCGCCCGCAGAAGAGGAATGAGAGTTCAGCCCACCCAAATTTGTCAATTCCACCCAAAACAGGCATTCTTGTTATTGTTAGCGTTTAGAATTTGCTGAATTGGGTTTGCTAGCTGCAAGTATTACCAAAGGCACGTGAACAAGCTAGAGGACAATCTGTGTCTACTTCAGCATGTTGCTTCTATGTGATCATTGTGGTGCCTCCTTGTAAACCTGCAAATCTGAGCAGGTATATTGGTTATATTGGTGAAATCATATGATATGGGCAATATTTATTGAGCTACACATACAGAACTAGTGTCTCTCCATATGGTGTTGGGCCGCCTTGTCTGCTAACAACATGCCAGACATCTTAGCATTCCTTGTGGTGGAGATGGAGTGACACCAGGGCTTCTGGACATGTGACACAAAACGTTCATCTTAGTGCTGACTACGGTGCCTCCACACACCGTCCATTAGTCATCTCTACCAAGATAATAGCAGGACTGAAGATGACTTAATTGACATAATTGAAATAAAAGTCATGTTTATTATAACCACCCTTAGACATCAATAGACTCTGAATATCTTCTCTGGTGATGTCCAATGACTTAGACTTATGTCTTAGACTACTAGTCTCATGTTCAGGGAGTGAAATGCTGCTCAATGGACTTTTTGGTCGAGTTATTGACTAGGCCAAGCAAGAGCGTTCCTCTTTTTCTGTTGCCCTTGAAAAGCTCTATACTGTTTAAGCAGCAAGCTTTAGGCCATGTGCAGTGTGAAGTATTTGAAGCATTTGTTTAGATCTCATTGGTTAAGATTCTCCTATACATAACAGAACTCACCATGTTGCTGCCATTGGGATACACTCTATCAGCCATACATGCCAATGCCACCATCCATGACAGATGAGTATTAATTTTCTCTCCATGTTTTCCTCGATACACAGCAATCTTCATCCAATCTCTTCATATGACCTTGTCCCTGCACTCCACAGGCTTTGTAGTTTTAGCTAACAAACTAACCAGCAGGGTTTTGTCTTCTTAACAATGAACTAAGGACATATCTAATGTTCTAGGCTCTGTATCTGGTTTACTGAGCATTTTAATAAGAAATGGAGGTATGGACACATGGCAACATGTATCGATTGTATGTATAATTAGATATGATTATGAACCTTTATAGTTAAGTCAACACTGACAAGTATGTTTCTTTATTTTTGTCATAATTGGCAAGACTGGAAAGCAAGAATGCATGAAGGAGGTTGATGAACTCCAAACCATAAAGAATTTGTGGATATTCTAAGCAGAAAAAAAATGATATTCATTTACTGCGGACAAATACTTTAGTAACTATCAGAGTTTGATAACACTATGTTATCAGTTTTAGGTACCAAGTGTGCTTTCTTAATTCCTTAGACTTAAATTTACAGAAAACAGTTACTGGTCCCCATAAACTTTGCCTCTGTGGTGAGGACAACATAAATAAAAAAATAAATAAAAAAAAAATAAACAAAAAAATGTTCTGTTCTGGAATTTTCTAGAACTTTGGATAAATGATTAAAACTTTCTAAAACTGTCTGGGACTGTCCAGTAGTACTCATAGCAGTATAAATACAGGTGTGTTAAAACCATTTCCACTTCAGTTGATGTTCCAGCTGAGCAAGTGGGCAATGGATACAGAGCTACATTGAATTTAGAGGGCATCAAGAATTTAATGCATCTGGCAGTCGCATTCTGCCATGTCTGTGGCCAATGTGTATAGACCAGAGCGCACACAGTTCTGGTTATAAGCGTCTGCTAAAATGTGTGAGGTCTACAAAGCATACTTCATACAAAGCATACTTGCCTGTTGGGGATCAAGACAAACAGTGGGCACCTCATTTCACTTGAGAGCACTGCAAGAGAACTCTAGAAGGTGAGGTGGACGATTGCTGCTCGCTTAGACGGCAGAATTGTATTATGTAGAGTTTTGAGCATTCTTTGTAGTTATTAAAATTCTATGCACTGTGTTAATACCTTACACATCTGTAAGTAACATAGGGGGAAAATATTTTCATAAATCATGATATTATTTTAGTGTCTACAGAGTGATAAAACATCAGAAACGTGAAAATATATACAAATCCCAGATCTAGACTAGCCGTGGCAGCTGGCTAACAAAAAAAAATCTTTTGTGAAAAGGTAAACAGGCACACATGCCTGCAGGGGTTGTGTCAGAGGTCCATGGTAGTGCCATGTCCTCCACAACCATGGCTCCAGCGACTAAGCATCTACTACCCTCCAAGCTCAAGTTCTCTCAAACACCCACAGTTGTTTGAACGTGAGTACGGTTCCACTGACATTTGCTAGAACAGCACCAATTTCAAAGCACAAACTGCCTTCAGTGTAATGTTGGTCAGCATCACACAAACTTTCTTACACTCATAGTCGGCTGAGAAGCTACCGAAACTTGGGTAAAGGTCGTTTTTGCTTTGAGCTTAAACACCTAGATAGCTTTACAAGCTCTACCCAGTAATCACTGTTAGTGTGGTTTTAGTTTAAGCAGCGTAACCCTGTAATGACTACTTCCATCAGGTTAAAAAAAACATGAAAATGTGAAAGGGCTTATTTACTCTGACTTTTCAGGATCGTGATGGGCTACTTTTACCAGCACTGGTACTTCTCTGTAGAGAGAAAACAGCATCAGTCTCGGGATACAAATGCCATGTGTAGACCTTCTTTTGTGCATGAACACAAAGAAGCCACCGAGCAGCCGGTCGGCCAGTTTGTTGGGGATTGGTATTCCTACATTGTCGCCCAATATAGCTCTACATATAAAAGGAAACAAACTGAACTAGGAAAGTACATTCCCTGAAAAAGAGACAACATTATTGCACAGCTTAAATGGTTTCTGCTAGGCGTCTGCTCGGTTGTGGTTGCTATAGGAGGAATGAGGGATGAATAAACATCACATAGAGGAGCCCGGGTCGGTGTGTCTGTGGATTGGAGTTTGGGGCCCTGAGTAAGAACATGCAGTGTGGTGTCTGTGGGTTAAATTTAACAACAGGGTTTGAATGGGTCAGACAAACCTCGGGTGGGGGTCTGTCCTGAGATCTGCCCATGCAAAATGGTGTCTGTCGGTTGAACAAAAGTACACTAAATAGACATGTACTTTTTTAACCCCAGACATTCTTAATGGAGGAGTTCTTCCAAAAAGTGGAGTAGATATCTCGAAAACTGACTAGTTAGCAGATCTCTCTCTCTCTCAGAGGAAGAAGAAACACAAGAAACAGAAGAAGAAGACAAAGAGGATAAACAGCAAGAAAAAAAGTAAAAAGAGGTAGAAGAGAAAGAAAAAGAACAAAAGCAAAAGAAAAATAATCAGAAGAGAAGGATGAACAAGAACAAAAGAAGAAAAAGAAGATGAAAAGGAAGAAAAAAGAAAAAGAACGAAGAAGAAGAAAAAAGAACAAAACAGAGAAAGAGGTTAAACAACAGAACAAAAGAAAAAGAAAAGAGGTAGAAGAGAAAGAAAAAGAGCAAGAGCAAAATAAAAATAATCAGAGGAGAAGGATGAACAAGAAAAAAAAATGAAAAAGAAGAGGAAAGAGCAAAATAAAAATAATCAGAAGAGAAGGATGAACAAGAAAAACATTTAAAAAATGTAAAAGAAGAAGAGGAAAAGGAAGAGAAAGAAAAAAGAAAAAGAAGAACGAAGAAGAAGAAAAAAAGGAACAAAAGAAGAACAAAACAGAGAAAGAGGATAAACAACAAGAAGAAAAAGAAAAAAGAGGAAGAGCAAAAGAAATACTAATAGTGTTAGCTTCCAATGCAGCTACTGTTGGATGAGCAAACTCTTCCTAAAGTGCCAAACACTGAAAAACAATGAACAGCATACCAATCCAATTCACATACAGGTGACACGATAGCATCCGATGACTGGTTTCAGCTGGAAGCAGTGGAGGTGCAGGGATTAGGCCCAGCAGGGCTTGGCTAATTACCGCAGTAATAAAAACGTATGAATAAATAAAGCAAAGCACAAAATGAGAACGCACATGGACATCGACCAGTTTGAACATGAAATCTGAGAGTTCTCATGGGTTTATGAGCAGGTCATGAGTTTACGAGTGCGAGTTTGTGAAGCTCTGCATTAGCAGTAATTCTGTCAGCAATTCGGAGACGGAGGTAGAGCGGTTAAGTGGATTTAAGGACTGCGGGTTCAGGAACATGCATCTGACTATGCATTAGATAAATACGGTAACTAGTTATTCAATTCTGTATGTGGTGCAGTTGTGCATTATAGTATATTATATTACATATCATAAAATAACGCAGCAAGAGGAAGTTATTGACAATCAAATGAAGCTGTATATTTGTGAATGTAATGATGTATGTAAGTGGTTACAGTATTACAGTGAAAGGAGAAGTAGGCTCTAGTACCCTGTTGGTCCGCCTTAAGCCTGGATACCAGATGATAGAGATACAGATGGGCATAGAACCATTCAGGTTCCGTATGCCATCCAGCAGCACATATATCCACAGATGTTGCAGCTGGGCCTGTGGATCCTGCACACTCATAGACTGCTGAAGCTGGTGTCCCAGCTAATCCCATAAATGTTCGATTGGTGATGAACCTGTTGACCAGGCAGGACAAGGAAGTACTGCAATCTGGCAGAGACATTCCTGGGACAGCCTTGTCATGTGTGGGCAAGCATGATCCTGCTGAACAAGGCCAGTTGGAAGCCCTACCATGAGAGGTAACACATGAGGCCGGAGGATGTCCTGCACATGTCACTGAGCTGTTATTGTCCCTCGTATCACTACTACGCATGACTGGCTGTTGTATGCAATGGCTCACCAGATCATCACACCATCAGTTGGGGCAGAGTGTCTCTCCACAGCAAAGGCAGCAGTCACCACAAGGCCTTCATATTCTAATCCAACCGTCTAATCCCAAATAGAACATGGACTTGTCGCTACAGCTGATATGGTTCTGGTCTGTAGCAGTCCATGTTTTTCTCTCGCAAAAGCACTACAGATGTAGGCGACAGTGGCTGGCCGTCTAAAGGCAGGACACATAGGGGGCAGTCTGAATTTCCTTCTGCTAAGCATCTGGAAATGGTCCAGGCAGAGACAGGGGTATGTAATAAAGGTGCCACCTGTGTCTGGATGGTGGACAGGGTAACTGTGGGAACTGCTCGTGCTTGTCGGCAGATCAAACGATCCTCTCTACTGGTGGTCTGTCTGAAGTCTGCTTGCCATTTGAGCGTGGCCTCACGCAACCACACCACACCTGTAATCATTTACATAACTGCCTTGGACTTAACTGCATGCTAAGTTGTGCAGCAATCCGGCATTCCTACCTGGGTGCAATTTTTGCTTGTCAATAAGCATGTATTATGTTGCTGTCATTCTGAAAATTGTGCATATATTTCATGACGTATGGCCCAAAAACAACTGCCTTAAACGGAGGGAAAAGTCAGGTTCCATTGGATTGTATGCTAAAAAAAAATTTCCCCCTCTCCTGTAAAGTTGTCGTCGTTAAAGGTACAAGGTGTTGCTCCCAAAGCATCAATATGTGGGTTCTTATTGCTCCGGTGTGCAAAACTAAATATGAGTTCAGAGCTTTTCTTCCCATCACGTCAGTTTTATATATTCTGGCTGACTAGCAAGTCTCCTACTGCACTTTCCCTACTGCAGTGTCTAAATGATGCTTAGCAAAAGTCTCAGGTATAGTTTAAACTTCATTTCCCCCAGCCCACCCCTCCCACTCCTGCCCAGGAGAGTGAAATTTCGGAATATGGCCCACTCACAATTTGTCATGCCCAACTGAAAGTGCAATTTAGGCTCTTCCAGGCACTAGCACGGTTGGTGGAAGAGTTAAGAACTAGACTTTGGCTGCCAATGCTACTATAAAGACAAAAGGAGAACACCCTCAAGGACCATTAGTTCCAAAACCCTCCCACCCAAAAAAAGCCTGGAACATTCGGTACTGGACCAACGGAAAAAGCACAGTTCCAGTTTCCTAGCGCCAGAAGTTCTGGCACTTGATCAAATACAATTACATTTCAAACTGACTCAAAAACAGCAAACATTCAGCCGCTGGTCACTCACTTACAGACTGCGCTGAACGTGATTGGCGTACGAAACAGTATGTGTACCAAAAGGGCTCTTCAGAGTTGGCGTTCCCCCCGAATGATGGAGGCACATGTCACACAGACATTAGAGGTCACTCCTCCACTGAATTGTGGAAAATGGATGACAGGTGTGTGTTCTTGGTCGGCAAATGGGACTCCATGAAGCAGAGAGCTCAATACAGTTCCACTGATTACTATGGATTGGCTGGCTCGCCATCACTACTCAGGCTTGATTTGTTTCATCTGTCATTATTTCCTGCTGCAACCAGAACAAACTATTTCTCTTCTTTTTGCCATCTCGTCCTCGTTTTTCGCCCTGCTTTAGAATGCTCCGTGGAATTGTCTGAGGTAAGTATGCTTTAATGTAATATTCAAGTGAAAGAGACATGATAGAGGCTGCGCTCGGACCTCGGCGTTGATTTGATGAAAACAAATGTATTTCTCATTCGGCGGCATGAACTCACATAGCACGCGAGATGAGGTAGAAAGGATGCATGGAGCTTTTACAAATCGCCTTCATTCACTCCATAAATAAAATGTATTAAGCCAGCGCCCGGCTGCAGCGTCCAGGTGACACGTCGGCTTTGTTGCTGGCTTTAGGGTTTCATTCTGAGTTGTTAACGGTACCTACAAGAGTTTGTTTGTGACTCATACTCGTCATTGTTGTTTGTTTGCTTCTTCGTCGAGTCTTTGTTGAGTGCTGTCGACTGAACTTCGCTTGCCCTCGATTCATTTGAGCAGTAGGCCTGTCTATCAGCAAGGACCTGGTGATATGCATCATGATCAAGCGCAAAGTCGTTTGTTTAATAGGCCGTATTCTTAATGGTGTTGCTTGGTGTGCTTAAGGGTTGAACAGCTGATAATCAATAAAGTACATGTGCTCTGAGTCAAAAGGTTAGTAAGACCTGAACTTGACCGCTGTTTAAACTAATCAATGTACACTCGTCCTCAAAAGAAAAGCTGCATCCAGAAGGAATCAACCGACAGGAATGAAACTTGGTGTTTAAGTTTGTGACTTAAGCAAGGACCTGCCTTATCACTGTACCTGACTGACCCAACGGTCACAAATGTGGACATTCAGTGAGCAGTGTTGCCGCTGGTCTGTACTGTTAGTCCAGTCCAACATGGACCCTTAACACCACGTCAGTGTCGCCAAAGGCTGCAACGGTGTGGTGCCAGACAGTCAATGGAGTGACTTGGAATGGCAGCAGCCATCTTTAGTGACGAGTCCCCGAATGTCTGGCATGTAATAACACAAGATACCAAAATCTATTCATTTTCCAGGTATTTGGAGGCCTCCCCTATTTAGCGAGGGCCCTGGTTACTCCAGTCCACCATTACCCTCAGACTCATGCCCTCCTATGATCATCATACAATGCTTATGATTCAATAAATTGAGACATATGTTGATACTATAAGCATGGGGATATATTTCAGTGTTTGATGAATCTAATTTTAGAAAAACTGTCACAGTATAAAATCACACCACCGTGTGCATAGGTTTGCTAATGCACTAGCAGCGTATGCTATTTGTTTATAATGGACAATTGCTGAATATTACAACACTGGTATCTATGGTTGGGGGATTAAACACATCACACAGTGCATGCAAACTATTCATATTTCAGAATCAATACAATATCACAAAACTTACCAAACAACAAATAAATAAAATAAAATATTGTGATACTCAAGTGTATCGATATTTTCTTACACCCCTATTATTTAGCCATGCAGGTTTTAACTATGACTAAAATATGACTGGGAATAAATTCAAGCAATACTTATATAAGAATGCAGTTTCCACAAATGACTATATGATTCAGGTTAGTTAGATTAGCCTTATAGTTCCTGTGCGGAGAAGCAAATTTCAGACACCGAATATGTCTTGGCTGATTGACCACATTTGGTGTTGGGGTGGATTGTGTACATGAGGTTTTTGCATGGCCTCTATATTAAAAATGTTGAATTTGTATGCCTGTGTAAACATTAGAATCTCAGGCATTGACTGGCACTTTCCCTCCATCTTCTCTCTTTCCCTTGCCTTGTCCCTCCTCTTAATTTCCTGCAGAGCCGGGTGATTAATCTGGGACTTAGCTGCATCTCCCACTGCTTGTGAGAGAGGGTGCCATTGTTTCTAAGTGAGCGGCTTTTGTGCTGAAGTGTCTGTTTTTGATTTCCATCTTCTATCTATTCATCCACTTGACCAGTCTTTTTAGCTTTGTCCTTGATAAAATATATCGGAGAGCCTGCCATTCCGAGAGACAGTCTTCGAAGAAATTCTTCTGGCACTAATAGAAGCGATGCATTGTATTCCAACATATTGATATAATTGTGAAGTTAATTGCATAATGAGCCACACAATGAATTACTGTTCTATTTGTACCGTCCATTAAAAGCTTTAAAGTCTGTAACTTGGGCTTTTCGGTTTGTCAAATCACCAAAAAATGAACATGACAAGGATGCCAAACAGAACTACACAGCAAAAGAATTTCCTCAAGCTCTTAAAATACACTATATTGCCAAAAGTATACACTCACCCATCCAAATCATCGAATTCAGGTTGTTCCAATCACTTCCATGGTCACTGGTTAATAAAACCAAGCACCTACGCATGCAGACTGCTTCTACAGACATTAGAGAAAGATAGGGTCGCTCTTAGAAGCTCCAGTCGTGAAATTTCCTCCCTACTAAATATTCCTCAGTAAACCGTCAGTGGGATTATAACAAAGTGCAAATGACTGAGAACACTCAAGTGGTAGGCCTTGTAAAATGACAGAGCGGGGTCAGCAGATGGCGAGGCGCATAGTACGCAAAGGTCACCAACTTTCTGCAGAATCAATCACCACAGACCTCCAAACTTCATGTAGCCTTCCTAGCTCATTTCCATGGCCGAGCAGCTGCCTCCAAGTCTTATATCACCAAGCGCAATGCAAAGTGTTGAATGCAGTGGAGTAAAGCATGCAGCCACTGGACTCTAGAGCCCTGGAGATGTGTTCTCTGGAGTGATGAATCACGCTTCTCCGTCTGGCAACCCGATGGACGAGTCTGGGTTGAGGAGAACAATACTTCTCTGACTGCATTATGCCAAGTGTAAAGTTTGGTGGTGGGGGATTATGGTGTAGGGTCTGTTTCTCAGGAGTTGGGCTCCGCCCCTTAGTTCCAGAAAGGAACTCAATGCTTCAGCAGACCAAGAGATTCTGGACAATTTCATGCTCCCAAATTTGTGGAAAGAGTTTGGGACTAGCCGCTTCCTGTTTCAACATGACTGCACACCAGTGCACCAAGCAAGGACCATAAAGACATGGATAAGTAAGTTTGGAGTGGAAGAACTTGACTGGCCTGCACAGTCAACCTGACCAGAGTCCTGACCTCAACCCAATAGCATCTTTTGGGGACGAATTAGATCAGAGACTGCAAGCCCAGCCTTCTTATCCAACATCAGTGTCTGACCTTACAAATGCACTTCTGGAAAAATGGTTAGATTTTGCCATAAACACATTCCTAGCTTTCTCCCAAGTGTTGAAGCTGTTATAGCTGTAAAGGGTGGGTCGACATCATATTAAACCCTATGGATTAGGAATGGGATGTCACTCAAGTTCATATGCACATGACGAGCAAATACGTTTGGTAATATAGCGTATCCATTCACCTGAAGACAAATGAGCACAAATGTGGTATCAATTAATAATTCAGAATCCTAACCAGTACTAGAGGCTGCACAACTTCTGATTTCGACTTCTGAAGTTAAGAGTTGTGTGATGGGAATTGATGACTCGCTAATCACATCATGAATAAAACCAGAGGAGAGAGGAACAGGACTTGAGGAATCTTAATGTTGATGAAACCAAACTCCAGAGTAGAGCATGCCCTTTCCAACAAGCCCTGGACCATTTAGCTAGCCTGCAGGGAGTCAGAGTTACAGACCTTGGAATCTCACGCTGATTGGCACACTTGGGCACACCCTAGTGAAGACCTTGCCAAGACACTCGCAGTGGTGGTCCAGAGAGCCAAAGAAATTCAGACGTGCATGACTCTCCACAAATATGTTTAACCAGCTTCAAACTTAACAGGACTCCAGGGCACTATGCGCCCTCTACAATGACAAATGACCTTTTATTTAAGCTGTCGGGGGAAAAAAGGATATCTGAAGCACTGTAGATTGCCAGAAGAATGTTGGAACAACAATGTTGGAATGTTGAAGGTCAGTAGATGGCATGGCCTTTCTGACAAGCCTTGGATTGCACTGATCGCCTGAAGATACAGACCCGGAAATCAGCAGGCTCTTCGCCTGTTGTCTCCTCTGAGGCATCCATCGACCAAGGTCGACCATGTGTTCAGCGACGAGTCAACATTCACTTTAAAGGGGCATCGCTGAGCAGCAAAGCTGTACAACTCCTGAGCAGCACACACTAATACATCCAGCAAGATGATGGAAGTAGGGATGGGTGGAGCGATACACAACTATCGATACTTCCGATCCTGCAAATTACTCAAATAGCATTGATTCTAGCATAAAAATATCAGTATCAATATCATATATATATATATATATATATATATATATTTTTTTTTTTTTTTTATTTTTTTTTTTTTATGAGAATGTATGTGTAAACTAGCTTGTAATGGAAACTCTAAAGGCCAAGGCTGCTGTAAATTATGGTGTAAAATAAGAACTCCTTTTTTGCTCCCAAATAAGGCTCGTTTAAAATATTAAAAATAAATAAATAAACGCATATGAAACGTAATTTACAAAAGTGACACTGTAGTGCTCATGAGTGAATCATCAACAGACTCCCAAAGAAAAGACTTGAGATGTAACCTCATATGGGTCTTCTAAATGGCATGGTACATGTGGCCTAGACCATCACTAAAACACCCAGCAGAAAATCAGATATAATTTACTGGCATACATGTAATAAATATTAGCATTTTTATTAGATATATAATGAACTTTTAAACGCAACTATTCCAATATTAATCTAATACACATCAGTCAGACTTTCAATTAACATTTGGTTGACATTTATAATTTCCTACTAATGAAAATCACATTCTTTAAAATATTGGTATCGGGATATTAGCAATGGTTTCTTGGTATTGGATCGAATGGAAAATAAGTGGGGTCACCCCATAGGGTAATCATGGGCTGGAGGTTAGGGAACGACCAAGTTTGATTACCTGAACTAAGATGACATGACTCAAGTGCCAGTGAGCAAGACACCTAACCCCCAACTGCTCCCCGGGTGCCATGGCTTAGGTCGCCCATCGCTCCAGGCAAGTGTGCTTACTGGCCCCTAGTGTATGTATGAGGGTGCTTCACTTCACAAATGGGTTACATGCCATAGATCTCAAGCATAAATGGCGAAAGGGAAGATGCTTCCATTCCTACACAGCAAGCTGCTTCCATTCCTACACAGCAAGCTGCTTCCATTCCTACACAGCAAGCTGCTCATAAGAAATAAATGGCTAAGACAAACAATCCTTACAAAAGATCAAAAACCATCACTATATTGGTAATTTGTTGAAACAAAACGGAGACTCAAAGCATCTCTGATCTGTACTCGTCACTGCGCTGACCTGTGTCTGAGCTAATTTCTTGGGAAGTTCAAAGACCTTCCAGTTCTGTACCTGCTTTGAAGAACCTTTCAGGAGAGCTTTAACAAGTCTCAAAGCCTTCAAATGACATTTCAACTTAAGTCATCTTTACGTTTGAGATGTATGAAATGTGTCCACCCAGACAAAGCCCAGCTTTCTTCCTTCGGCTCACACACTGTGGAAAGTGGAACACGGCAGATTCAATAAACGCTCTGTGTTTATCATACATATTTATTCCGTTTTGCTGCATTTCAGGTTTTTACTTCAGATATAAAGTCAGGGCATCTGCTTATTGCCAGCCACATATTTTACAGAGTATAAGTCTTATTTATTATTAAATTATTTCTCTTGAAAGTGGCATTGTGGGCAACAGTCTCACAATCTGGCATCGTCAAAAACCCAAGGGACGAAATTCTGTGTTTGTCAATCAGATACACAAGTGTACTGATTTGGAACATGTTCCAATCACCAAAAATGACCAATGTATTTGACCATAAGCATTCCCCTAAACCAATCACAAGGCTGATGTCTCTGGCCCCATCCATGCCATACAGCTTCACAGTTAACTAAAGCTATTCAGTGTAACCAAAATCTAGCAAGCTAGACCACCTGTCTGTAGCTACCTGATGCCCACTCACTTGTTTATCAGTATATGATTGTTGTTCATTTGTCCGTTTATTCATTTACACATTTGGCTTTGTCCACATGTCTGGTCATCCATCGCTTTGTCCATCCATTTGTTCACCATGTTGTTCATCATGTCATCTTTGTCCATTCTTGTGCATTACTTCATCAGTTAATTTATTTCTTTGTTCATCTCTCTATCTGTGCACCCACCATAACCAGAAGCTAGCAAGCAAGACTACCTGCCCTACCAGTCAATTTATTTATTTGTTCATCCCTCTATCTGTGAAACACTATCATCCAGTTTGCACCAAATAAAAGTTAGACAATGACATCAGCTCCGTACGAAGGGAAGAGGAGACTAGGAGGGTTGGACTAGCCAGTAGCTACATTCACACAGTGAATCTTCCAGTGCTTTGTCCAGCTGTTTCTTCGGCCATACGTACATCTGTTTGTCCATTCTTTTACATACTTCCTCAGTTCATACAAATATTTGTTCATCTCTCGATCTGTCTATCACTTTTTCATACTGTTAGCATCCCAAGAGTTAGATAATGATGTTAGTTCTGTATAAGCGGCAGTGGAGGCCAGGAGTGGCCACATAGTTGTCAGATTAGCCTGTTCAGCATCATAGACATCCAGCAAAGCTTGAATTAAAATCTAACATTCAAGTTAAATACCATATGAACACTTACTATTTCAGTCCAGGGACTTGATAAAAACAAGCAACAACAAAAACAAACCCAAAAACAAAAATAATAAGCAAACCCCCTCAAAAAACAAAAAACAAATCCCAAGCAAGTTATTTTCTAATACTTATTAACAAGGTGATCCTTGAAATAGGGGTCAAACAAGACAGCTCAGGAACAAACACAGCATGTGGAACAATAATAATAAACATTATACAGTACAAGCAAAAACTACACAGGGTAAGAAATATGGAGTCATGACCTGGAGTTCTTAAAGGGTGATGGAACATAAAGTCTCCCATTTATCAATAGCTGACTGCTTTGTTTTCTCGCCTGATTGTGGGATTTCATGCAGCCTGTGTTTGTGAACTCGAGACCTGGAACTGATCGAAAGTTGCAAGTTTCCGGTTGACTGTAAAAACTTTCCATTAGCATATTTCAAAGAACATCGAGAACCTAAATCGCTGTGGAACAGAGCTAGAGGAATCGATAATGAGACGCTGATATACTGGAAGCCCACCCAATACAACAATCCACAGGTCAGCTTTGTTAAGTTATCTAGAACACAGGCATATTGTTCTAGCTTTAGCACTTATTTCTTGTCTTGTTCTCATGCAATCGATGCTATAGATCCTAAATGTCCGCAGGTGTTTAAGCCACATTCTTAAGAATGGTTCTTCAGGGGTTCTTTAGCAAAGGGTATGGTTCTATTAAAAACCATAATCTATAAATATAACCATTTCATGCTTAAATGGATCTTTGTATGGGAAAATTGTTCTACAAATTGATGCCACACAAGATTAAATGGTTCTATATAAAGATCATGGTTCCTAACGCACCCATTTCCTCTAGAACCATCTTAAAGAGTCGAGCATGTCCAAATTATAATGACAGATGTTGGTACTTCACTAATCCAACGTGCAAATAATCCCAGAAAATTAATAGCCCGATAACGATACAGGTAGGATGGCATGACGGCTTCCTCAGTGTGAGCTTAGAAAAGGGAATGGAATGTCGCTACTCGCCGAGGGAATTCTGCACAAGGCCATATTCCACATTTTCAATGGGCTTTGTGACTGATTCATGAACAGGCACAGACCAGTTACTGATAAAAACCTTGAGAAGAATAAAAGACAAGGTAGGGGGATGTGTGTGGGGGTGAGACTAAGACTAGGCTGAAGACTCTTTTCAGTGTTGTGGATATCAAGACCGTATTCACAACAGATCTTCCACTTTGTCTAATAGTATTCCTAAATGATGAGTATTCCTCAGCCTTACCGCTGGAGCTGGACTTAAAATAGGTGCTCCCAAAGCCTTTTTGACCAGCTCTGAATAAAATGCAAAGAAGAAAAGGCTTGCGCTCACAGGAATGCGCATTGCCTCATCAAAATTTAAGAGCGGTGAAGGCCGAGGGAGCTGCAATGAACTGCGTTGCACACTGCAGAAGGTGTGCTCACATTAATTGTGCTGAAATATGAGAATTCTGTTCAAACCAGAATTTATCTTTTTGAATCTGCCTGTCAGGCACAGATTCGCTATATCTTTCAGTCTCTGGTATGCATGAAATTCTACATTCTGAATACTCAAAGTCAGTTATAATCGATCATGGCCATTTCACCATGTATAGACCGAGATTCAGAGGTAGAAATGCACTCATTGCCAAAAGGATAGTTGGGGCCAGTAGGAAGTGTTGACTGCTGTTGGGAAGGAAGATAAACGTTACCAGGAACAATAAATGATAAATTTAGACTAATATGGGTCATATTTATTGAACTACACATACAGAAGCAGTGTCTCTCAGTATAGCATTGGGCCCAACATGGCGGACGTCTTGGCATGGGGTTGTAGAGGTTCCTAAGTGAGGTCCTGTGATAATCCATCCCATGCAACTTAAATATTTTCACACAGCACACCACAAATTTTGTGGTAGAGGTGGAGAGACGCTAGGCCTTTGGCACGTGTGACAAACCATTCATCTTTATGCTGACCACGCAGCCTCCACACGCACAGATTTGTTGGTTGTCCCCACCAAGACACTGAACACGACCCACGGCCTTCGAGGCACTCCATGACAGTATGGCACAACACCATTGGAGTCATTGGTGATGTTGACATGGTGTTGAGTACAGTAGTCATAATGGCCTGCGTGCATGTAGTCATGCACTGCGCTGGACGTCCAGAATCATGGCTGTTGGGTCAGTCAGATACAGTGATAAGGCCCATCCTTGCTCATGTCACATGTACAGCTGAGTGTGAAAATTTAACCCATCATGTGTCTCACAATGTCAGGCCTACCCACCAAGTTTCATTCCTGTCAGCTGATTACTTCTGGGTGCAACTATTCTTTTGATGACTGTACATGCCACAAACATACTGGATTGGCTTGGTTTTCAAATGAGAAAGGCCTAATAGAAGGAAAACTTAACATGGGCATCTCTCCTGCTGGTAACTCGGAAGAGCAGGCTGTCTGATGTTTGAGCATGGGCATTACACTGTGGAACAAAAGGAGAATAAAGTCTCTCCACTTTGCACTAATAGTTTACTATGGTTGATTTGATTGGCCCAAATTAGCCAAGTCATCTTATAATTACTGCAAGTACAACTACTCTCCTTAGCCCTCGTCATTTAGCCCTTATCAACCAAATATGAATTAAACACCCAATAGACGGCTACCCATAAGCAATAATTACAAAGAGTTCATTTATTATCCTTGATATTATGACTGAATATACAATATTGACATATGAAATAAAGAGCCTGCACTGGCTAAGCAATGATTTTAGCTAATTAGGTTAACGGTCTATATAGATTTGGAAGCATTCATTTACTGTAGCAAGCATGCAACTATAGCCAGTTAGTGAAGTGCTACTTGCACCCACTGGCATAATCATCCAGCAAAGAAAATATAGCAATATTTTTATTTGAAAGCTACCAACCAGGGTGACCCTTTGGTTTTAAAGGGGTGGCCTGGGTGGGGGATTTGCCATGTCAGATGTCAGCCCGAAACTTCTGCCATGCTATGCAATGCCATCTTGCTGTGGGGTGGGTGCACCTTGAAGAGGGGAGCTGTTGGGAGGAAAGTCTTCCAACTGCCACCCATCAGTGTATATCTGATAAATGAATGCTTATGAACATTCGTTTGGGGTCCAATTTTAATTACAGAAAGAAGCATTCTAAGGCCATACTTGCCAGAACTCTGTCCGTCTGCTTCTCCTTACCTTATTTTCCAACTAAAAGCCAAAAAATTTAAATAAAATATGAAGCTAAAATATCAGCAAAACAACAATTCTCTTTTTTTTAGATGTCATTAGCCAGTCACCACCCTAAACCCCTCACATCAGCATCTTAGACAACATAAACTCACCAGACCAAAAATAAACAAATAAATAATAATAATAATAATAATAATAATAATAATAATAATAATAATTAGGCACATGTGACTAAAATGTAACATGTACAAATAAGAGCTATGATTGAAATTTGGCAGTGCAAAGGACAAGTTATCAGGAACAAGTTTCTAGACATGATACATGTAGGCCACATCAATGTTCAGACACTCTTACATTAAATAAGAGAGTTTTAGTGCTCAGCTCACATTGAAGAGCCTGATGCAATAGATTTGGTGGATGCCTTCCTGTCCATGATGATGGTGTGCAGAATTGACCAAACTGAGTCTGACCCGTATGACAGAATATTTTCATAGACCTGCAAATTCAGCTGCTTCACACTATGGTCTTTGACACGCCCAAATGTAGTCGCTCCTTTAAGACAATCATTAACATCTGCTTTGGAGGCATTTTCCACACATGGAACAAGACAGTCCAGCTCCACACCCAACAACTGACCCTGACCTGTCTCGTCTCTCTTCTTGATTGCCTTCCCCCCCAGCACACCACAGCCCATTCACTGGACTGTACCACCTCTACTCAATCTATGAATCCCGCCACTTACATCCCACAGGTATTTATACCAAATCAATCAATCAATCTTTATATATTACTACAGCGCTTTTTACAACAGATTGTTGTTACAACAGTTGTCACAGAGCAGCTTTACAAAGAATCTGGTGTTCGAGCCCCCAACGAGCAAGCCGAGGGCGACAGTGGCAAGGAAAAACTCCCTTTGTTAGGAAGGAAGAAACCTCGAGAGGAAGGGGAAGACTCAAAAGGGGGGGGTGTTGACCCATCCTCCTCGAGGGGGAGGGTGGAACACCAGATACAAGACAAACACAAGAAATTGGCTCTGTCTTCATCACCCATCTATTCATCTGCCGTTATCTTCTTAAACCATTTAGTCGAGCTAGGGTTGTAACTTAGAGTAATTTTCTCTAATATTGTAAGGCGGCCACGCTGGTGGCAGCAGGACCCTAAGCGGCCAATTATCTTCTTTATTAAGTAGGGCTGGCCCTGTTCATTAAATATGTATAAGCACAAAATAACATTTACAAAGCAATACTTAATAATCACACAGCTTATCTTCTGATGACGTGACAACTTTCATACCTATGTTGCATATGAGTGTTTGTGTAGTGGGTATGTATAAAGTGTGTACAAGTTTACCATGTGGGAACAGCTACATTCCTAGAACAGAACCTGAATTGTAGACATTTATGACGAGGAGTCCCTGGGACAATATTGCTTTCAGGGTTCTAAAGGTCATAGGTCAAACATCATTTAAAGGAGAGCTGACCATGTGGTAAAATCAGATAAGGACACACTGGCCCTGTTCATTAAATATGTATAAGCACAAAATAACATTTACAAAGCAATACTTAATAATCACCAAACAGCTTATCTTCTGATGACGTGACAACTTTCATACCTATGTTGCATATGAGTGTTTGTGTGGTGGGTATGTATAAAGTGTGTACAAGTTTACCATGTGGGAACAGCTACATTCCAAGAACAGAACCTGAATTGTAGACACTTACGACGAGGAGTCCCTGGGACAATATTGCTTTCAGGGTTCTAAAGGTCATAGGTCAAACATCATTTAAAGGAGAGCTGACCATGTGGTAAAATCAGATAAGGGCACACCCTCTTTGTACATTAAGGGGGCGGTGAAACGGTGTTTAAAACCTCTGTGCCAAGTTTCTGTCTTTAGACAGAGTTGGACTGGGTTTAGACTGGACTGTCTTTGGACAAGAGCTGTGAGTGACCTGCGACCTCCCTGGAATAAACTACTCCAACATCTCCAGCCTTCAGCACCTGACTCTACCCTTCTGTGCAAGCAAGAAAAGGGACAACACCAACAACTATTCATATCAGTTCTATATGTAGCCAGGTGGTGAACTATGTCCAAATACTTAGGCTGTACCTTTAAGAGTCTCTGTCTAAACTGCTGGCTAGCTGCAAGTGGAGGGTGGGGCTTGGAGCAGGGGCAGAGAAGCAAGGCTGAAGCTGGAGATTTTTGGGGTTCGCCATTTGCAATACATTTTCAGAGACATCCTTGTAAAATAAGAAGCTGTTTTCTCTAATTTCACATGATGACATGAGATTTTGCTGGGCAAGGACATATAAATCGAGTGCCACTGCCAATTGCTGTACTGTGTTCTGACAGATTTTGTGTACAGTGTGTATTTTTTTTTCTACCTATTGTGAGTAGTTTTGCATCCAGCCATTAGAGTCTGCCAAAAGGTTACACTGCTGTGGCAAAAGTGTTACTTTTGAGGCTAATTGTGATTTATTGCTGCTCTTTATTTTCATTGCTGCTCCTTTAACATACATTTTCTATATAGCATTTCATAAAACCCCTAGAAGGGGTCTATCGGAATAAAATACCTGAAAAAGTCATTTTTTTGTCATTTGGTGTGCGTCATTTTCCCCGGTGACATACAGGGGTTGGACAATGAAACTGAAACACCTGTCATTTTAGTGTGGGAGGTCTCATGGCTAAATTGGACCAGCCTGGTGGCCAGTCTTCATTAATTGCACATTGCACCAGTAAGAGCAGAGTGTGAAGGTTCAGTTAGCAGGTAAGAGCACAGTTCTGCTCAAAATACTGCAATGCACACAACATTATGGGTGACATACCAGAGTTCAAAAGAGGACAAACTGTTGGTGCACGTCTTGCTGGTGCATCTGTGACCAAGACAGCAAGTCTTTGTGATGTATCAAGAGCCACGGTATCCAGGGTAATGTCAGCATACCACCAAGAAGGACGAACCTCCACCAGCATAATGTAGTGACCTGGCCACTATCCTGCAAGAAGAATGGCTTAAAATCCCTCTGACCACTGTGCAGGACGCAGTATATGTCATTCCCAAGACCAACTGACGCTGTATTAGCCTCAAAAGGAGGCCCTACACCATACTAATAAATGATTGTGGTCTAAAACCAGGTGTTTCAGGGGTTTCAGTTTCATTGTCCAACCCCTGTAAGTGATTAAGAACCTTCAAATGAAGATGGTAATCCATTTAAATTTACAACACTTTTATTAAACTCCAACTCTGGTCACCTAGGATAGAGATAAATGAGGTGGAATGCAAAACAAAGTTTTTGGATTTTTGTATACATTATGCTATGCTTATGCATATGTGATGACATCTCTTTGTAGGCCCCCGTTAAATAAAGTGTCACTGATGCGCCATCTTATGCTTCCCTGGTTTGTAATCGAGAAGAACTACATAGAGATTTTACATCCCCAGCAGCCCATAGGTGTGAGGAGAGTACAGCAGAGTTACCAAACACTGCAGTACCCAGGCAGTATGCTACAAACTCTAAAGTGGTCACTCTGGGTTGAAACAGAGGTCAGTTTCACCACAGCACATGAATATAAACTACTGTTCATTTGAAAGGCACAGAGCCATTTGGGCTGAAAAATGCTTAATGCTTAAAGGCCCACAAATGCTTTTCTGAGTGAGCACAATAAGACTGAAAGGAAAACTGGATTTTTTTTCCCTCTCTCATTCTGCAGCACATCACATCTTGTCAGCCTGTCAGTGCTTCATTGGCATTTACAGGTGAGGGCCAGCAGGCCGCAGTTTTGCTGACAGTTTAGTATGGCCGGTAAATGAAAGTTAAACGGTGATCGGAATGCCTGCGTTATATGGAGCGCCGGTCTATGGAGAGGTCTAGGAAGCATATTTTAGCCTGTAAATTTTAGTTTTCATTTTCTTATATTTTTCTCTTCGCCCTGTATGTTGCCTGAAGCAGTTATTCCAAATAAGAACCTAAAAAGCTTTGAATTATCCCATTGTATGTTGCCTGAATTTTGGCAAATTTCAAAGCAACTTTATTCCAAATAATAATTACTGTATTCATATCTAAACCACAACTTTGCAACAATACTCTGCTCACTACACTCATGTTAATGCACCCAGGAGGAAGTGTTGGATTAAAGGAAGATAAAGTTTACCGGGAGTAATAAATTATAAATGTAGGCTGGTATGGGCAATATTTATTGAGCTACACATACAGAAGTAGTGTCTTAGTATGGCATTGCGCCGCCATGTTTGCCAGACATCTCAACATGGAGTTGTAGAGGTTCCTAATGTCCTGTGATAATCCATCCCATGCATCTTTCAGGGTTCTAAAGGTCTTAGGTCAAACATCATTTAAAGGAGAGCTGACCATGTGGTAAAATCAGATAAGGGCACACCCTCTTTGTGCATTAAGGGGGGCGGTACAACGGTCATCTGTGCCAAGTTTCTGTAGTTAGACTGAGTTGGACTGGGTTTAGAAGGAAGTCTTTTGGATAAGAGCTGAAGTGAAGCGATAAAGTGGAATAAACTACTCCAACAATAAATGATAAATGTAGGCAGATATGGGCAACATTTATTGAGCTACACATACAAAGGTAGTGTCTTAGTATGGCATTGGGCCGCCATGTTTGCCAGACATCTCAACATGGAGTTGTAGAGGTTCCTAATGGTGTTCTGTGATAATCCATCCCATGCATCTTTATTCTCACACAGTTCCTGCAGATTTTGCAGTAGGGGTGGAGGTGAAGTGACACCACCCGTCTGACTACAAACCATTTGTTTTGGTGCTCACCATGATACTACCCCACACAGATTCGTTGGTCGTTTCCACAAAGACCCTGAAGATGAGCCGCTGCCATTTTGAATCACTCCATGACAGTCCAGCATGACACCATCAACGTCTTTGGTGACATTGACGTTGTGTGAAAGGGCAGTCTTTGTAACAGCTTGCGTTTGTGTAGTCCTGCATCGTGCAGCCGTCTGCCAATGGTGCTGGCACTAACCGGATGACTCATGGAGGGCACCACTGCTTTCTGAATGTCTGCAGTCGTGGCTGTTGGGTCGGTCAGGTACAGCAATTAAGCATGTCCTGGGTTACGTTGCATGTGAGGCCGAGCATGGAACTCCATCCATACGCATGTCTCAGACCCACCCACCAAGTTTCATTCCCGTCAGCTGATTCCCTCTGGGCCCAACTATACTTTTGATGAGTGCGATTCTGAATGGGTTCAGCCTGCGTTTTGATTCAGGACATCACGATACCTAGCTGGCTTATTCCCAAGGAAATATGACTCCAGTTTGAAACTCCAAAAGGCAACACCAATTTGGGAAAGCTACATGCAACTATTCTTGTACTGTCAGTCATCCTACCAGTGATTCGGTTCCAGGCACAACTTGTCAGGACTGAATTAAGTAGCTCAAGGATCATAAAAGGTATGCACCATTAGGCCAGTAAAACAGCTCCATTTCTCCTTTCAAAAGTAATTACAGTTGTGAAGATGGTTTATCAAAATGTCATACGGCAAGACTGGAATGTGTTACTTATGGTGACAGAAATAAACCACTTTGACGGCTGTGAGGCTTTCTTAGCCTCTTTTTAGAGGAGGAACTGTTTAATGGCACTTGCATTGTTGGCCCATAACTGGTAATTGTAATGATGTATGTAATGATGTAATTATTCTAATACTGCAACTGGCATGATGAGGACGAGAAGAATCTGTCTACTGATTCACTTTCTTTAACAGAAACATGATTACACTGATACACAGATAGACTAACACATAACCTCACTGAACTACAGGCAATAGAACAGAATAGAACGATTATATTGCATCTTATAACAAGATCAGGGAACAGGCATGCAGTGTTGGGCTAAATGCGTGTGGGGAATTCAGATTTATTAGGGTGGGAGTAAACAGAGGCTAAAATTTGTCAAGCAATTTATTAACCTATTGTAGGTGGAACCCAAAATAGAGGGTGATGGTGCACTCCAATGTTATCCAGGGTTCTAACGCAGTGGTGGATGAACCATGCACTTGAGTTAAAGTAGAGATCACCAAGGTAAAATATTCCTCCAATAAAAGTAAAATTTCTTCTCTACTGAAGTACTTAAGTATTTATCTTCAAATGTACTTAAGTATGGAGAGTAACAGTAGCAAGATGCATTGTGGCTCTAATGTCCTTTTATCATTTCTGGAACACGACTCTTAATCAGCTCAGTGTAGGTAAAGAGACTCTAGTGTCTCTCAGTCCACCAGTCTTTACTAGAAGATCATTCATTAGTCTGACACTGACGTCTATCGAAATGATCATAAGCACAGAACACTGAAGGAGAACAGTTTCTTCTGTCCAACAGGTCAGAACAAGTGACCGCTGTACCCTGTTACATCAACAGTTACAGTACACTTACTGAGTTACTGTACACCAACACGCTATTTACAGTACACTAACACATTACACTTACTGAGTTACTGTACACTAACACACTACTTACAGTACACTAACATTACACTTACTGAGTTACTGTACACTAACACACTACTTACAGTATACTAACATTACACTTACTGAGTTACTGTACACCAACACACTACTTACAGTACACTAACACATTACACTTACTGAGTTACTGTACACCAACACACTACTTACAGTAGACTAACACATTACACTTACTGAGTTACTGTACACCAACACACTACTTACAGTACACTAACACATTACACTTACTGAGTTACTGTACACCAACACACAACTTACAGTACACTAACACATTACACTTACTGAAATACTGTACACCAACACACTACTTACAGCACACTAACACATTACACTTACTAAAAATACTGTACACCAACACGCAACTTACAGCACACTAACGCATTACACTTACTGAGTTACTGTACACCAACACACTACTTACAGTACACTAACACATTACACTTACTGAGTTACTGTACACCAACACACTACTTACAGTACACTAACGCATTACACTTACTGAGTTACTGTACACCAACACACTACTTACAGCACACTAACGCATTACACTTACTGAGTTACTGTACACCAATACACTACTTACAGCACACTAACACATTACACGTACTGAGTTACTGTACACCAACACACTACTTACAGCACACTAACGCATTACACTTACTGAGTTACTGTACACCAACACACTACTTACAGCACACTAACGCATTACACTTACTGAGTTACTGTACACCAACACACTACTTACAGCACACTAACGCATTACACTTACTGAGTTACTGTACACCAACACACTACTTAAAGCACACTAACGCATTGCACTTACTGAGTTACTGTCCACTAATACACTACTTACAGCACACTAACGCATTACACTTACTGAGTTACTGTACACCAACACACTACTTACAGTACACTAACGCATTACACTTACTGAGTTACTGTACACCAACACTACTTACAGCACACTAACGCATTACACTTACTGAGTTACTGTACACCAATACACTACTTACAGCACACTAACACATTACACGTACTGAGTTACTGTACACCAACACACTACTTACAGCACACTAACGCATTACACTTACTGAGTTACTGTACACCAACACACTACTTACAGCACACTAACGCATTACACTTACTGAGTTACTGTACACCAACACACTACTTACAGTACACTAACATTACACTTACTGAGTTACTGTACACCAACACACTACTTACAGTACACTAACACATTACACTTACTGAGTTACTGTACACCAACACACTACTTACAGCACACTAACGCATTGCACTTACTGAGTTACTGTCCACTAATACACTACTTACAGCACACTAACGCATTACACTTACTGAGTTACTGTACACCAACACACTACTTACAGTACACTAACGCATTACACTTACTGAGTTACTGTACACCAACACTACTTACAGCACACTAACGCATTACACTTACTGAGTTACTGTACACCAATACACTACTTACAGTACACTAACGCATTACACTTACTGAGTTACTGTACACCAACACACTACTTACAGCACACTAATGCATTACACTTACTGAGTCACTGTACAGCAACACACTACTTACAGTACACTAACGCATTACACTTACTGAGTTACTGTACACCAACACACTACTTACAGCACACTAACGCATTGCACTTACTGAGTTACTGTCCACTAATACACTACTTACAGCACACTAACACATTACACTTACTGAGTTACTGTACACCAACACACTACTTACAGTACACTAACGCATTACACTTACTGAGTTACTGTACACCAACACTATGTACACCAATACACTACAGCACACTACAACATTACACTTACTGAGTTACTGTACACCAACACACTACTTACAGCACACTAAAGCATTACACTTACTGAGTTACTGTCCACTAACACACTACTTACAGCACACTAACACATTACACTTACTGAGTTACTGTACACCAACACTACTTACAGTACACTAACGCCTTACACTTATCGAGTTGTATCATAACTATCTGCAAAATTAAAATGTCAAAACTATATATTTTTTTAACTATATACACACACACACACACACACCAAGTCCTTCGATATAAAAATGCTCATGACTGGCTTATGACATACGAGAAAAGCTTCATTTCATTTTTGCTTTTTCTACTTCAGAATGGAAACTGAAAATCGAGCAGCTACAGCAAGAAACTCACTGTCGGCATATGAATAGCAATTTTGCATCTTCTCAATGCCCCATCCTTCCAAACACAAAAGCTATTCTCTCAAATAAAACTTTCCCAACGACGATGACAATCTGCTGAAGCCAGTCATCACCACTCGTCTTTGAGACAATTTATTTTAGATGCCTTACAATGACAGACCACTCAAGCGGGCTACAGGAAGCAACACGGCTTCCTGGACTGTCAAATATTTAGCTGTCTTACTCAGAACGCTGGAATTATTTTCCTCCGTTTCTCGCATTCCCTGAAGATGGATGTAGATGGATTAGGTTTTGTTTTGCACTTTATGTTTTGAGACCTAAACAACCCAAAAACACTCACCTGCCTGTTACATATTCCTGAGCCATGCTCAAACTGAATAGCCCAACGGTAAGCCCTTTAGGATCATGCATACATTTATCATCAAGAATGCAGTCTACCTCTCGCATGTCATCACGGATATGTCGTATCAGTCATATCAAAATTATAGATTAAGAAAAACACCAACAATTTAGATCATGTGAATGTTTCATGACGAATGTATCCGCAGAAATATCCAAAATGTCATGTCAAAATCACACTAAGAACGCTGAATGCCAGACGATAAATCATCTATAATAACAATCTGTAATATCGACAAACCATGAAATTGCTGAACAGTTTGAACAGCGTATTTAAAAAATAATGATTATATAATCCACATACAAGAGCAGTTTTAGTTTAAAATAAATAATTAAAATAAATAAATAAACAAATAAATAATTAATTAAAATTTAAATAAATAAAATAAAAATAAAATTACAAAAAAATTAAAAAATAAATACATAAATGATAAATAAATAAATAAGAAAAAATAAAATAATAAATAAATAAATACATAAATATTTCCCCATTTGAAAATACGGTTGACGTCTGGTCCACATACGCTGTGTAAGGTTCCCTTTGGTGCAATTCTAATTCTAAGTGGAAAAGCAAAACAAGCTATTTCAGGTTTGTCACACAAGCCTGTCACACACACACTGGTCATCAGAGCTCACTCGTGCTCAGCGACTGCAAGTGCTATTCAGTTCTTCACTGCGTCATGGCTTGCTAGGCTATATTTTGTGATTACTATGTTAAATGAAAGCCATATTGAGACCAAGGAAAGCCACGGTAGATGTCTTCCCGTGTACACAGAACACATTTCCAGCGATTTCTTGTATTCCCATTTGAACACAGCCAGTTAGTGAAGAGGTAGCAAACTGCAGCCAAACATGATGAGTGATGAAAGCTTTAATTCATTCAATTTATACGAGCAGAATATAAAAATTACTTTAACCTGGCACTTATTGGCCCTCCCGGCCAGCACGCTACTGTACTTCACTCTTGTGTGATGCTATGTAATGCTACCCTATGCAGCACTGTTAATGCAGAGATATTAACTTTACATTGTTGTTGCTAAATCTTGACCTAAATGCCATTTGATGATGATGATGATACGATACAGTAATATATCTGGGAGACAATGTACGCATCATCATCGCCGTCAAAGGAAAACGAGCCTCTCGAAAAATAATCTGTACAAGCCCAGTTAATATTTATTTTAGGCACTGGTCTACTGGTCCAGTCACAACAGTTTTACACAAGGTAAAATATCACATTCCAGTGTTGGGTGGAGCTGGATGACCACAATATATACAGTGGTGTGAATAAGTGTTTGCCCCTTTTTCATAATTTCTTTTTTTTTTTTTTTTTGCATGTTTGTCACTCTTAAATGTTTCAGATCATCAAACAATTTTAAATATTTACATAACCATCACACCTGAGTTCAATTTCTCTAGCCACACCCAGGCTTGATTACTGCCACACCTGTTCTCAGTCAAGAAATCACTTAAATGGGACATGCCTGATATCATGAAGAAATCATGAAGGGGACAAACACTTTTTCACACCACTGTAACTATTGTCATGAGCTTCCCCTCCTGGTTTTGTATAACAGCTTCTGTGGCCTTCTTACTATGCAACATCCCATTCTTAATTTGTGCACTGGTGGGAAGTCATGTTGGAATAGGGGCCGTCCCCAAACTGTTCCCACAAAGCTGGGATCATGAAATTGTCCAGAATCTCTTGGTCTGCTGAAGCATTAACCTTTCACTGGAACTAAAAGGCCAGGCCCAACTCCTGAACAACAACCCCACATCATAATACCACCATCCACCAAACTTTACACTTGGCACAATGCAGTCAGACAAGTACCGTTCTCCTGGCAACCACCTACCCCAGACTCGTCTATCGGATTGCCAGACAGAAGCGTGATTTGTCACTCCAGAGAAAACGTCTCCACAGCTCTAGAGTACAATGGCGGCGTGCTTAACTCTACTACATTCGAAGCTTTGTAAGGCTAGGATGCAGCTGCTCAGCCATGGAAATCTGTTCCATAAAGCTCCGTAGGCACTGTTCTTGAGCTAGTCTGAAGGCTCATGAAGTTTGGAGATCTGTAGCGACTGACTCTGTAGAAAGTTGGTGACCTCTCAACATCCGCTGCCCCCGGCTCTGTCATTTCACAAGGCCTATCAGTTCGTGGTTGCTGTCGCCCAGTCACTTCCACATTGTTATAATACCACTGACAGTGGACTGTGGAATATTTAGTAGGGAGGAAATTACATGACTGGACTTGCACAGATGGCATCCTATCATGGTACTACACAGGAATTCACTGAGCTCCTGAGAGCGGACCATTCCATCACTAATGTCTGTGGAAGCAGTCTGCATGCCTAGGTGCTTGGTTTTATACACCTGTGGCCATGAAAGTGATCTCCCACCTTGCTACGTCAGCTCCAATGATGCTAATGCTAAATTCTGCTAGCACAATTTATGGATATTTTGGATGTTCAGGATTAAACATGGAATCTTGGGTTGAATTAGGGAATTGGGAGTTTGGGATTGAGGTCAGCCAAGTAACGTTTTTTTCTGTATAAATGAATAAATAACACAAATAAATAAATAAATAAATGGAAGCACTGGTCCTCTCTACTGCTGGTGTTCTACATTTCACTGGCAGTTTCTCAGGAAACGAATTGTTTAAGAAACCCCGACCTACCCGGCTATAAGCACCAACATCCAGAGGGGCCAACTAAGGAATTTCACCAACTTTAATTTCACCTTTGCTCCCCTGGAGTTTAATTAATTCAGGCAATTATAGCTTTAATTGGATATATTTACCAGTTTTACAGAACCCAGGGAGCGCAGGGGGTCACGGGCCTGACAGGGGTTCTCCTGTGTTGTTTTTCACTGCGGTGTGTCACAAATACATTGGAGCGGTGATCGCTCTCAAATGAGCGCAATTAGTCAAATGTCATGTCCCATTCCCTCCTCTCTCCATGGCTTAGTGGCATAGTAGCTCAGAGGTAGAGCTTAAGATTAATAGCTGTAGAATTTCATTAAGACATTGGCTTGCGGGACTGCAAAAGACAGATAGAAAGTAATTAAACTCCGGCCATTTGCCTTAAGATTCCTTAAAATGATCCATACTAACATTTACATTTTATTCTTTCATTTTATTCTTAATTCTATAGGTAAATTTTGTTGACATTTATTGATATTAGGATCATCGAGGACCACCATTCCACCTTTGTGTAGATACAATGGATGTAAAAACTACTGGTCAGTCCAGTTCTCACGGAGATTCACTTAAACAACTTAAAATGCCATCCAATCTCTTCAAGCCCCGTTAGAGTGGGTTACAAGGTTCTCGCAATACAGTCCTTACTGCCTCCCTACCGGTAAGTTTGGTACGCCATCACACAACCACAGTGCGCTAAAGATTGAAGACAAACCACTCTGAAAGCTGGACCAGGTCTACCAAGTTGTTGGACTCTGGCTTAAACTGATGCAGCAAAACGAACGCCATTGCTAGAATACCCACAGCGGTATGGGGCCAGAACTTGTAGCAAGACTGCTTTAGCAGCTAACCCATTGGAACAGAGTGGGCAAGCTGGCCAATAAGAGCACACTGGGCTCCTGAGGAGGTGGGACTTAAAGACACAGGAGATCTTACTGATAGTTTCAGACAGAGGGTGAATATAGATGTACGATATGAAGAAAATATTGGATATTGGGAAATATTTAAGATGACATATCCATTCCAGGAGATCCCCAAAAATAAAAAGAACAATACCCAATAGTGAGGCCAAAAAAACGCACAAACTTGCACTTGATGTACTGAAAGTGTGCCATTTTAAAATACTATGTACTTAATATGCCAAATATATTAATTAGTGTTATTAAATATATACTTAAATACAGGGGTTGGACAATGAAACTGAAACACCTGTCATTTTAGTGTGGGAGGTCTCATGGCTAAATTGGACCAGCCTGGTGGCCAATCTTCATTAACTGCACATTGCACCAGTAAGAGCAGAGTGTGAAGGTTCAGTTAGCAGGTAAGAGCACAGTTTTGCTCAAAATACTGCAATGCATTATGGGTGACATACCAGAGTTCAAAATAGGACAAATTGTTGGTGCACGTCTTGCTGGCGCATCTGTGACCAAGACAGCAAGTCTTTGTGATGTATCAAGAGCCACGGTATCCAGGGTAATGTCAGCATACCACCAAGAAGGACGAACCTCCACCAGCATCACGTAGTGACCTGGCCACTATCCTGCAAGAAGAATGGCTTAAAATCCCTCTGACCACTGTGCAGGACGCAGTATATGTCATTCCCAAGACGAACTGACGCTGTACTGGCCGCCAAAGGAGGCCCTACACCATACTAATAAATGATTGTGGTCTAAAACCAGGTGTTTCAGTTTCATTGTCCAACCCCTGTACTTGTACTTAACTGTACTATTCTGAGATGCCTCTTTGATTCATTTAGAGATACGTTAGTTCATTAAAGTGAATTCTAGTACATTCAAATACACTAAATAAATAGACCTGACTATAAGGATATGTTGTACTACCATGTTTTACCAAAACTGCACTATTAGAGTAAACTAAATTAGACAAGTTGATATGTACATTATGATGTATATCGTATTACAGTAGAGGGCTAAAACCTAGTGTAATTTTAATACAAGTCAATAAAACCAGACACCCCCCTAAGCAGTTTTGGGCCATTTCTGTTGGTCCATTCATCATGACATTTTCACACACTGATCAAATGCAGAAATGGAAAAAACAATAATAGGGATACATGTTTTCCCATTGGAGTGTGACAATATTTCGCACACTAAGCACCTAGTTATTCTATCAAAAATCACGCTTTCAGTATATTAATCGTGAGTGCAGTTAGGTATACCTAAATTAAGTATACTTCAGGGTACTGTTTTTTTTTTTCTCCTGGGCAGGGAAATTTGATTCTTCACTATGGGACCCTTTATGCATCTACAGAAGACACAGAGGCAACAGTTACAGCAGAGGAAGAGTTACCTTGCCTAGGCAACACACAGCAGATGTCTCAATCAATATCATTTTTATGTGCAACACACAAAAAAATAAATAAATAAAATGGACAATAACGATTCACAAGATGTCCAGTCCCTCAATCACTCGAAAAAGCCCTCTTCAGAACATACCTTTAAGTGTGGGTGGAATTGCCAGCAATTTTTTTTTTTTTTTTTTTACATTCCCGCCATGCTTGGGGTGATGGTTTATTGGCCGTTTGGAAAGTGCTTCACCTCCATTCATAAAAGGATGTGCCAAGAGCCTGTCATTGTGAAAAACTGGAAAGCTAAAAATGAACTTTGGAGCCGCACTACAAGCAGTCCTCGAAAAAACGGCCCGGAGAACCACAAATCCATTGGCCTATAATGGAGAAGAGAGCACACTTGTATTGTTATTCCACTGTGGTCATTTCAAGATCCGTTTTATTACACACATGATAATAGTTCCATAAAACGC
Organism: Prochilodus magdalenae; assembly: GCA_024036415.1. NCBI lineage: Eukaryota > Metazoa > Chordata > Actinopteri > Characiformes > Prochilodontidae > Prochilodus > Prochilodus magdalenae. Next base: position 259,309 of record JAMWET010005764.1, on the reverse strand, counting down.
GAGGTGAATGCTGCCGTCTCAGGAACTGATATACTGGCGGATACTAAAGAGCTGAATCTTATACTTATATGGTCTTATACAGGATTTAATAATGTAATTTACTCAAATGTGACCCAGTAGGTTTAATTAGAATAATCTAGACAGTAAATGTATAGCGCTATGCGGTTATGCTCAGGATTCTTTTAAAATACAGCCATCTGTGGCCTGGAGCACACCTACTTTCTGAGCAGACTCTCTATACAGGTAGCACGGCTCTGTCTCCCACCATAACAGCAGCGACCCAATGAGGACGCATGTTAGCTGATGCAACAGAACTGGCAGTTGGCGTTGCATGTCCAGCGATGTGTTAACAGCTGCTCATAAGGATGCACTTGGTGGCACTTCATGCGTCTCACAGGAAGCATGTGTCAGCCTTTACACAGTGCTATGAGCTGGGTAACACTGATGGGGAAATCTAGCTGGTAGGTGGAATTGGTCACGATTAGACTGGGGAGCAAATCGGGTTATCCCTTTATGGTATATGATGTCATATGCAATATCAAAGAATGTGGTACATACAAGTATAAATATCCCCTGAATACCGCACATTAGAGATAAACTAGTGCACTATGATGCGCGAGCACGCACACACACGTATTACTACTACTATTAATACAGGTATTAGTAATATTTATTCTACACTGATTTTGATCTCTCGCGATGGTGAACAAGGTTTCCAGAGCAGTATCACTATTGTACAGACAGATAGACAGAGAGAGAGAATAAGAGAGAGAGACACAGACGAGACAGGCACAGAGAAAGGCACAGCAAGGGAGAGACAGAGAGAGAGAGAGAGAGAGAGAGAGACAGAGACACAGAGAGAGAGAGAGAGACAGAGACACAGAGAGAGAGAGAGAGACAGAGACACAGAGAGAGAGAGAGAGAGAGAGAGAGAGAGAGAGAGAGACAGAGACACAGAGAGAGAGAGAGACAGAGACACAGAGAGAGAGAGAGACAGAGACACAGAGAGAGAGAGAGACAGAGACACAGAGAGAGAGAGAGAGAGACAGAGACACAGAGAGAGAGAGAGAGAGAGAGAGAGAGAGAGAGAGAGACAGAGAGAGAGAGAGAGAGAGACAGAGAGACAGAGAGAGAGACAGACGGAGAGAGAGACAGACGGACGGAGAGAGAGACAGACGGACGGAGAGAGAGACAGACGGACGGAGAGAGAGACAGACGGACGGAGAGAGAGACAGACTGAGAGAGAGACTTGGCAGGAAGGAAGAATACATTTCTGCTTAATTAATCCTGTTCCTTACTTCAGGTATTAAAAAGCAATGGTCTGTTTAACAACTTTCTGCGACACTAAACGGGCAATTAGTCACAGCCTAATCATTTTTCATACGTTTTATGGATATGTCCAAGGCGGACTGGCCTCTCCAGGGGGGGATCTCAGCAGTCACCGCAGTCCGCTTCCCCATCTCGACCACTCCTCCGCCTACTCCTATTAAGCCATTCCCCTGCAGCTTCATCATTACAGCCGCCACGGTGTGTGGCCACAGCACAGCACACAAGCTCAGCTTCTGATAGCACCAGGCCAAATGGAGAAGACTAGATGTTCATTACTGAAGGAAAGGGAGAAAATTCAGAGGGATCTTCCTGCGTTCCCAGGAAAACAGCATGCCATCCAAACGGGTGGTCAGTAATATAATTAAAGAGAAGACAAGCTGAGGTTAATAGCAAGGCTACGGTTCTAGGTATAAAGCCACTCGAGAGTACTGAGCATGGTCAGAGTGAAGGAAATGGTAATGAAATTGTGATTAGGAGGTGTTAATAGAGGGTGACTATACATTGGGACTAGGAGTTGGCAAGACACTAGTGTTGCCACAAGTTGGTCTCTTGTGAGTCCATTCTTACTGCCCCAGTGGGCATGGAAACTGGCAGTGTTCTTAAAAAAATAAAAAAATAAAATAATTGGGGGAATGCACTGAATTGCATTGCTGATTCATATTAAATATGAATGCTGGTAAAAAAATATATATATTGATTTGGTTCACAAGTTCATTACAGTATTGGGAAAACCAAAATGATGACTGTATGAATAACAAACACTGGGGACTATGGATAACCCATTTCTGAGACTGGTCCCATAAATTAGCTGCCAGTTATGTAGACTGTGAGGTTCATTGCATCATAGGCAATTGTATAGGCAAATTGATGTGCCATTTGTCATCCTGCCACTAAATCACCTCTGAGAACTGCTTCATTGATTGGTCACCTACCAAATTGATCACATACATTTAGCGGACGTTCCCAACTTACAAGGTTTATCATTTTACACATAGGCCAATGTAGTGTTAGGAGTCCTGCCCAAGGATCTTTACTGGGTAACAGCATATTACCCAGACTGGGAATCGAACCTCAGTCTCTGACATGAGGTGGCACCCCAATGATAGGCTGTGGTGTTATTAATTGCGCCCAACACCAACCACACACAGTCGCTACCACCAAAGCCATTAAGTGGTATGAGTCCCCATTCATTTCTGAAGTTCAGTTTTAAATTTAATTTTCTGAACTACTGTGGTACAATTTCCTATGGATGATGTGACCAGCTTGTCACATACAGGACTAGAGACCATCACACACTCCAAACCCCTGGGAACATTATTGTAGCAAGCATGTGCTTATCACCCACCATGTCATCACTTATTCAACAGTTCTGTTTCTATCGCTTTGATGTACAACATGTGGTCCAATTTATGGCTTTTCCATCCAAGCTTTTAACCGCCTGACTCGGCCCGGCACCATCCACTGCATAATTTTTTTTCTTGCGCAATTTCCACTCTCAGATGCTTGTTTTAATCACGGCTCAGCATCCATCATTGTTCCATCAACCAGTCAAGGACATAACCGCTGATGGGTCAACAGACTAAACCCAAGGCCACAGTGGGAGGCCAAGCACCAGGCCAAGCACCAGGCCAAGCACCAGGCCAAGCACCAGGCCAAGCACCAGGCCAAGCACCAGGCCAAGCACCAGGCCAAGCACCAGGCCAAGCACCAGGCCAAGCACCAGGCCAAGCACCAGGCCAAGCACCAGGCCAAGCACCAGGCCAAGCACCAGGCCAATAGAGATATGAGGCATTCAGTGTTGGATTTATTAAAGATTCACCTAACAGTGTCCAAACAAAGGCTGTAAAGTCCAGACTTGATAAAGCTTTGTAAACAGATACAATCACACCAGGATGCCTCATTAGAATTGCACAACACTACTCTTCTGAGGAAACAATAAAATCATGCAGCACTCAAGATATTTATACCTATGTACAATGTCCTTAGATGTTGCATCCTCTACCTGCAACATGTTGACATAATACAAAAATACAGACCAAGCCCGTGAATCTCAGCAACATAGAGGCTTTTTGAGCTTCTGTATACTGGCTTGTTGGAACATACAGCTAATACAGATCTACAACACGCCTGAAACGTATTCTAAACCTGTCAAGATGGCCATTACCCTTTTACAACTGCAGTCCCATCAGTGGTATTTGTCGTTACTGGTCCAGAAATATTACATTCCCAGCAGTGGCATTCCCACCCAGCTTAATGTTGGAGTTGAAAGTGTTTAAGAAATCTACCTGCAGAAACAAAACCACGTCATCATTTAAACTGCAGGACGATTGTATTGTCGCCAATTTCTAATCCACTGTGGGCTACAAACACAACTCAGTGTAACGTTGGTCATGATACAGCCCACAGCAGTGCAAAAAACATGGCTGTGGCAATATCAGATATTCTGTGGTTCTCTTTTTAAAAAGACCACAGAATTCAAGATCAGATCTTTCTGGGACACAACTTGGCCTGCTGACTGCCCTGCCCACAGCGTTCTGCCAATGAGATGGAACCATTCACATTTTATAGCAATAGCTGTGTGTATGCTAAAGGAGTTCATTATGCCATTACGACATAATTGGAGAGGGTTGTGGGGCAGGATGGGAGTAGGGGGAAAGATGGGAGTAGGGGGGAAAGATGGAAGGTGTAAAGTCAAGGCCACACCCACTTAAGGACCATCAAGTGTCATTCTGTGGTCTAAACAATGCTGATGTTGATCCGGCAAAGGAAAGGCACTCCCAGACTTCCACTAGACATCAGCCCTTGGGGAATTCCCGACACCCTCATGAAGACCACTTTAGTTCTCAGAAGGGTTGAGGGAAGTTTCAGCATCCCTTGAGCCCTTGATGTGATTTGAGGGAGGCGGTCTGAAGTACAGTAGGCCTCAGACAGGATCACGTCCCCAGACGCATTCAGATTTGTCACAGCCACATGGTGAAGAAACGCACTGCATGCTAATAAGATTCTTGGATCAGGTTGTGTGGCCCAATCATTTGGTGGGGGACAGGAAAAACAAGAGATGAACAAAAACAAATCACTCCCTTTCTCTCTCTCGCCTCCTCTTCCACCAGCCGTGTCTCACCTACTCGCTTACTTACTCTCATTCCATCTGACCAGCTTTCCATTCCACATTTCCCAGATGGTCACTATTTATAAAAGGTACATGAGCACAGTCAGCAAAAATAAATTAAAGGAGCACTATGTAAATCAATATACATGGTATATTATCCAAAATGGGCTGAAATTATCAACAGAATGTGAAGAGAAAACAATTGGATGATTTATCATGTTGCAGAGATATTTAGCATGCTAGCATTCAACATACAAGTTAGTATGCTAATCAGCTGCTTTGTATTACCGCTTTGTGCCTCAACACTGTAGCATGCTTTGAGTCCCCACACACATGTTGCCTCCCCCATCACCCTCCCACATGTTGTGCTTGCTTTTTGCATAAAATGAACAATCAAAACCAAAGAAAACAAGCAACAGCAGCAAAACAAGAGTTAACACTGGCATTGCTTTCCACCAATGGAGACGCTCTTAGCAAGCACAAGCCTAAAGTTTTAAACAGGTTAAAGTCTAATGCTGAACTCCAGATGATTCCTAGACTGGTAAGTAAACAGGGGAGGAGGATAGATGGTGTAGAGTATGAATTTGACAGAGTGTGTCAACTTGCATATTGCTCCTTTAAAGTTGGAACAACTTAGCTTTACTGTGTCTCCAATGCATTTCAACAGCCACACAAGCAGAAGCTACACGTAAAAACAATTAAACACAATTGGGCGTCTGTTAGAGCCAAATGAAAGATCTATCTGTGAAATTAGAATCTGCTAAATATCCTACATTCCGTGCCACCATGCAAAGCGCTATTAATAAAGCTCCTCCGCTATAATGTGTTTTCCCCTCCCTTTTCTAATCTAATAAGCTGCACGTTTGCCAGCACTTTTGCACACATCTTTTTTTTGTCCTTCTCAAAGTTGCAATTAGTTTGGAGAGATGAGGCTGATTCATTGCATCTACATCTTTACCCCTGCTGGCCTGCACTTCACCCCCTGACTCGGCCTGGCACCGTCCACTGTGTAATCTGTTTCTTGTGCAATTTCCTCTCTCAGGTGCTCGTTTTAATCACGGCTCAGCAAACAGTCCTTAGCCTTTTAAAGCGTTCTCAAATCATTGCCCAATAGTCAATAGGAGGGTAATAAGTCAATATGCTTCATTCAGTCACAGGGGGGAAAAAAAACCCTGTCCATGTCTGTCTGCTAACAAATACAAAATCAATACACCACATCAATCAGCCAAAGCCTGTTTTCCCTGCAGGTGCCATTAACCCCGCAAGTGCTGAGCTTAACCCCGGGAGTCTCTGTGGACAGTGCTGATGAAAAGTGTCATTTCTTATGGACAGTAATTGCAGCAGCATGACAGGTTCAATTTACAGAGCTAAAGTTAGTTTAAGAATTAAAGCATCAAAATGCCACATCTAATTTAAATACATTAAAAATAATAATAATAAAATAAATTATAACCTAAAAATAAAATGCTGGTTGCAGCTTAAGTAAGCTTTGAGTGGTCACCTACTCACCCCACATTCTGGTCATCTGCTCATGGGGGTCATTTTGCATGTCATTAGCAGAGGCCAGCCATCTGGATGCTGCCAGGAGGGGAAAAAAGGGAGAGTAAATCAGGAGAGAGAGAGAGAGAGAGAGAGAGAGAGAGAGAGAGAGAGAGAGAGAGAGAGAGAGAGAGAGAGAGAGAGAGGAGAGAGAGAGAGGAGAGAGAGAGAGAGAGAGAGAGAGAGAGAGAGAGAGAGAGAGAGAGAGAGAGAGAGAGAGAGAGAGAGAGAGAGAGAGAGAGAGATAGATAGAATGAGTGACTGTATGTGGCTTGCACTTCCCATTAAGCAACGACTGCATTAACATGAAGTAATCATGTTAATATGAAGTAATACATTAACAATTGTTAACTAGTGTTAAGTACAACTCAACAAGTTGACAACATGTAGTAGTTATATGTTCCTTTAACATTAGCTAAGCTTTGTAAACACTGTAGAATAATAAGCCCCAAGATTGACAGCTTTGTAATGAGCCTGCAGTCTATAAAGAATTCACGGTTAAGTATTTTAAACATAGTACACTATGATTGTAAACCTGCAGTTCATACCACATTTCATTTCCTTTCACTCATGCTCTGAATTTGATGTTTACTATAATGTATCACCTCATGCACATGCATTCAAAATTTGTTCATTTCTTGAAAGAAAAAAAAAAACCACGCAAAAAGTGAAAACTCTGACCTGTCAGTTTAAAATGGAAACCCAGTGTAAACATATTTTTTGCACTGTTATGTAATAAGATTAAACGGACAGGCCACTCAAAGCCATGAGCTAGTGATTCTATCACACGGGAGGGGTGACACAAGTGACTAGGAAGTGTCATGTTGCAGTGCTATGGGGAAGGAAGATAAAGGTTACCAGGAACAATAAACGATGATGAATATAGACTGATAGAAGTAGAATTAAAGTCTCAGTATGGTGTCAGGCTGCCATGTTTCTTAATGCAACATGCCAGACTTGGCATGAACCACCACCCAAAATAATACCCACTCTGTGGTGGTCCCGTCTGCTGAGAAACAGGGTGCAAGTTTGAATAGCCCTCTAGAACAGCCAAAAAATGTTCCTCTCACAGTTAACATACTACTAGAGATCACAGGAAAATTGCGAGGTGCTGAGCACGAGCCTCGTGGGATTGCAGCTCAGCGGCCTGGGCATTGATCCTGGGTTTAAAAAAAAAAAGAAAAATAGAAAGAAAAGAAAGAGGATGGTGGTGATTTGCGTATGCATCCTCCTCCTGAACTGTGTGTGGCGTGTGAAGGCATAGCGCGAAGCCAACAGAAATAAGCACCACTGTCCGAGAGGGTCAATCCCCTTCCCCGTCTCGCACCATACACCCTATAGTATGTTCCCTGCAGGATGCGGCCTTGATTAGGGCTGTGTCACTGCAGGCCTTCCAGTCAATGTGAATATTATTCAGTCACTGTATTTATAGAGGCTGCATCATCACGTCGACTGACGCATGGCCAGCCAGCCAGCACCACCAGCCCCCCACCTTACTGGGAGCCATTATAGGCTGCTCTCTATGCCTTCACACACACCACACACAGTTCAGGAGGATGATACATACTCAAATCACCACCATCCTCCTCCATCTCTCTCTTTTTTTTTCCCCAGGATCAATGCCCAGGCCCCTGAGCTGCAATCACACGAGGCTCGTGCTCAGCACCTCGCAATTTTCCTACCCACTCACCCGAACACACACACACGAGCACTTACACAATAATGCACCATGATGGACAATGCAGGATTTACAACAGCTATCTTTTGGGCTTCTAGACCCACAGAAGCACAAAATTAGGGGTAGGTGGGCATACGCTCTCGCCATTTGGGAATTATGAGAATATTTATAGGACAGTTATGGCAGAGTTAAACAATAGGGCATGCTTCTAGTCTCTTGTATTTCCATAACAATGTTATCTACAGATTTCACAGTTATTGTAAGGGATGGGGCGAGGGTGTCTAGTATTGTAATACAGGGGCTGGACAATGAAACTGAAACACCTGGTTTTAGACCACAATCATTTATTAGTATGGTGTAGGGCCTCCTTTTGCGGCCAATACAGCGTCAGTTGGTCTTGGGAATGACATATACTGCGTCCTGCACAGTAGTCAGAGGGAGTTTAAGCCATTCTTCTTGCAGGATAGTGGCCAGGTCACTATGTGATGCTGGTGGAGGTTCGTCCTTCTTGGTGGTATACTGACATTACCCTGGATACCGTGGCTCTTGATACATCACAAAGACTTGCTGTCTTGGTCACAGATGCGCCAGCAAGACGTGCACCAACAATCTGTCCTATTTTGAACTCTGGTATGTCACCCATAAAGTTGTGTGCATTGCAGTATTTTGAGCAGAACTGTGCTCTTACCTGCTAACTGAACCTTCACACTCTGCTCTTACTGGTGCAATGTGCAATTAATGAAGATTGGCCACCAGGCTGGTCCAATTTAGCCATGAGACCTCCCACACTAAAATGACAGGTGTTTCAGTTTCATTGTCCAACCCCTGTATATGGTATGTTACTATTGTATTGATACATGGATGCCCAGTATCAGCAATTTATTGCATAAATGTAAGTGAAAAGACAGATCATTAAAATGGTGCAGATGTAATTAAATGTGTAGTTGCAAAATGGTAATACAACATCACAATATACGACTCACAAGACAAAAATTTGGCACTTGTGACTAAAACACCTAATCGCGCATAATACCTCCATGAGCACCAAAAGGTACAATCTGATAGGGCACAAATTGGACAAGTTTCTGGATGTAGGCCACATCAATGCCTATCCAGTTCTGCATTAAGAATTCCATAGTTGGGCCAGATTTGGTGGATGCCCTCCCTGGCACAATTCTGAGGAGTATTCCCTGTAGACTGGAAGTTTAGTCACTGCTGGCAGACACGTATGACCATACGCTTCCATACACCTGCGAATTTAGCTACGTTCTTCACACTGTGGTCTCTGGCACACCCAAATGCAGTCACTCCTTTCAGCCAATCATTAACATCTGCTTTGGAGCCATTTTCCACACATGCAACAAGACATTCACTACCCCGTGTCACCTTAATCTATAAATCTATGAACACGAACCCAAGCCAGGGCCTAAAGAAAAGGACAACACAAATCTTAAACTTAATTTGACCCCAGCTAGAAATGAGTTGTTCTAAAACATGCGAGAACATGCAGTGGGATGTTCCAATTATGATTCTAGTAGGAAGTTCTCTTTTGGTTTACACATGTGCTGTCTATCAGTATGAGAACATTGTCAGCTCGGGTCTTAATTACATCCATAAAACATTCTCTGAAAGCTGCACTGAGAATGACGTTCTGTTATCATGTACCAATCTGTGGCCCAGACTATCCTCAAAACAACCTCAGAAGATAAAACTCTTGCAGTTTAAGCTCCGTCTTAGTTAAGATGTACTCTCGAAGGAACATTCTAAACATCTTTAAAACATTCTTTGAACTTTAGATTAAATGAACTTTTTTTTTTTTTTTTTTAAGCTTCATTAGCACGTCTAACGTTCTGGGTAGCCAAAGTTCCGGGAATGTCCCTTGCTAGCTGGGATATGACAAATTGCATGTACAAGTCTAAAAAGAAAACATGAGTCAGCTGGGTTTCAGTTTTCTCCAAGTAGATGGAAACATATCTGAATAACTGTCCATGCCTAGCAAATGTACAATACAGAAGATAGAACTTCATCATAACATTTTCCAGGATGCTGGAGGGGAAGAGGGACAAAAAATTAAATTAAAAAAATAAAAAAGGCACGCTCTCAGATGATCTGGGATGATGATCGCAGATGCGACGGCCCTATTTTACTCCAGCTTTTGGAACAATATCAGCAGCCTGGCCTGTTTATAGCTGTACCAGGCTTCTTTTTTGTGGTTAATCCTCTTGCTTTTAATTAACTTAGCAAAAATCCTTAATGGTTCTGTTTTATCTCTATTATCGTGAGGCAAATCCCTTTAGTAGCTGAGAAGCGTGTATAATTTTAAGGAAATGGGTTGTGATGCTTGGTGTCATCTCCCTTTTGTTTTTCATCAGCTGCAACTAAATAAGCGAATAATTAAAGATGCCAGGAGTACGGTGGCCCGTTGGTGCATGGCACAGCAAGCCCCGCAATACAAATGCAGGAAAGGAGCATGTAAACAAATTAGAGGGACAAAAACCACATAAGATGTGGGAAAACAATCCCCCTGACAATGAATTAGAGAATCAACTGGCGCAAAAAGGAAACGGTGGCAAATAAAGAAACGTCCAAAGGCAAAGCCATTTTATTCCAGCTGGTGAGTGGTCAGCCAATTGTTCAACAAAGAAACAGAGACAAATGTTTAGAACAGCTTATATTTAAGGGATGTTGGGGTGAAAAATCTAATTGACACACTCTTTGAGGATGCCTGACATGGTTTGAGAACTGTGTGATGATTTAAGTGTGCAGTAGGAATGCAATTGCATGATGCTACTTGTTGGGTATGTGGCATACAGTGCATTAATTCAGCATTTAAAATTGTTCTTTGATCTCTATAAAGAAGGTATATGGCATTGGTCACGGTGACCACCCAAAATGCCTTTACACAGCTATTTGCACCACTATGACTTGGGCCCGGAACGAAGCAAGACATTTTGCCTTTTTTGGCGAGCTCATGAATTATTGTGATTGGCTGGTTTAGAGAGAAATATGGCTCACATGCAAGCAAACCCATATGCTAGGCTGCCATACAATTTAGCTAGCTATGCTAGTTACTTGATGCTTTGTAGTAGCTAAGGTTACGTATGCTAGCTACTCATATCCCATCTGGACATCAACACCAAGTAGATAAAAGCTGTTCCTCACTATGAAACATCCAGTTTACGCTGAGCTGACACTACAAACAGCAAACACCGATACAACCACACAGCATGGCTGCTACTTACAGTTTGCTGTTGGGGTTGTGATGCTAATAAAAGTGGAACTGCTCTTCTCCAAGTTTTGAAAAACGGCCCTGAGTGAAATCGGCAAAACCAAACCAACAACTCAGTCGTTAGTTGTCCAGGATCTTGTTATAGATGTGGGCATATAAAACATTAAAATAGTGGATGGGCTTTGCTTGGCAGCCAGCCCTACCAATCACATATGTGCTGTATTTGTCATCCAGTTTTATGTTCCAACTTCTAACATTTTAATATCTATAGTAGGTCAGGTTTACACCATCAGGCAATTAAATATCTTTGTTTCACTGCACCGTTACCACTATATCAGACTCACGCTGCTTTCATCCCTCTGGGATCAATAAAGTATCTATCTATCTATCAAACCTCAGCTATATATGACTAAGTACCATTGTATACAAAGACAATGAACCCTACTAGTAGAACAGGTTTTTCGAAAATATGGCATCTATAACAGCAGGTTTTCATTTCAGTGTCAAGGAGTCTTGGAATAAGGTAGTTCTTTAGGTGTTCCAAGTGGTAACATGTCTGCCTCCCATGCTGTGGAGTGGGGTTTGATACCCTACCTGGCCTAGAACCCTACACTATATCAATAAGAGTTATTGGGCTAGAGTCCTAACACTACCTTTGACTCCCTGGGTAAGAAATGGTCAAATTGTAAGTCGCTCTGCATAAAAGCGCCTGCCAAATATTGTAACTGGCTATGCTTCTGGGTGGATATAGCATCCTGTGGGTACTAGCAGCACCCGTAATGGTAAAAACAGAACAGGCTGAACCAAAACATGTTCAATACTGATAAAGCAGGCCCTGTTTTCATTGTTTGTGTTGGGAAAACTACTTTTGGTGTTCCATTTTATCCATCCCATGGCTCCCTCAGCTCGACTTATTTAATGTTAAGCTTAATTTGAATCCATAAATAAGCGCTGCTATACTGGGGACGCCACTGTGCTTCAGTGTGATTTTTTACTGCAGTGAAAAAGACACCTAAAGTGAATAAGCATCATCCCATAACAGATAGCCCTGACTCAGACTTTTGAGAACAAAAGTTCCCCTTAACAATCTATGGGAAGAAAACAGGGGCTCAGAGAATGAGTGCACCCAAAAACAGAGTGGTACAGGCATACGCATTTTTCCAGTTTGGAAAGCTGAGAGGTCTACAAAAGGTCATTTCAAACCCAGTGAATGCATTGTTGGCTTGGCACCAACAGAAATCAGCATCATCACAGCAAATAAAACAAGCAAACAGAGCAAAAAATTCATAAATAAATAAAATAAAAAAAAGAAATGAACAGAAGGAGAATGGCTTTCGTAGCACACAGATTTTCCAATACCCATTACGCCACCAGGTGCGTATAGTCTTCTGAGATTTAGGAGGAAAGAAGGACTCAACCGAAATGAACATAACTTGGTGGGTAGGTTTAAAATCAAGACATGCGAATGATTTAAGTTTCACACTCGACCGCATGTTGCGATGTGATCGACTGACCTGAGCACCATGTCAACATCACCAAAGACTGTAATGGACTAATCCCACACTGTCTTGGAGTGACTCAGAATAGTAGCGGGTCATCTCATGGATTCACCAACGAATCCATATGTGGTGAGCGACAAGAGGAATGGTTTGACTCCACATGTCCGGAAGACCTGGTGTCACTCCACCTCCATCTTTCACAAAATCTGCAGGAACTGTGTGAGAATACTCAAGCTGCATTGGATGGATTATCACAGGACACCATTAGGAACCTCTACAGCTCCATGCTTAAACGTGAGGCATGTTGCATTAGCCAACATGGTGGCCCCTTGCCATACAGAGACTCTACTTCTGTATGTGTAGCTCAATAAATATTGTCCATATCAGTCTAAATTTATCGTCAGTTATTGCTCCTGGTGACCTTTATCTTCCTTCCCAACAGCACTGCAATCCCACACCTCCCTCTGGGTGCAACTATTTTTTTTGACAGCACATTGCAACACTAACATTGCCATTGCTTTTACATTGCCAGTAATGCAAAGGACACATCAAAACCTGCTGTGAGTGGCCAAGGCATCCAGACTGAGACATATGTGAAAATCCATTTGGTATCGCATTACAATCCTCCACCTGTGGTTTGAATATGATTAGCAAAAATCAGATTTCATGAAGTCACTGGCCATCCAGACCATCAAAACCCATTTCAGATACAATGAGGATGTGTCATAAATCGGATTTGGGCTGAATTCCTAAATCACTTGGGATAAGAGCCCCTACGAAATGCCTTACATGTAACGTAATTGGTCTTCCTTCCAGCCCCAGTAGTGACCAAACCATTAGAAATTATTTAGTAAGAAATTACTATAAATAGAGGCCAACACTTTACTGGAGGAGTATCCACATAACACGTTCATATCATCCTATGCCTTATAATGTATTATGAATGAACATTTCAATCACTATTCATAATGTTGCTCAAACGTTTCATGTGATATTAATATTGAGTACCGTGTCGTTTTGGTAAAATACATTTTTCAAAATAAAAGTCCTCATTTTTTATTATGAATAAATCATATTTTCAAATGTCTTTTTCCCCCCCAGACAGGCAAAAATGACTCTGCTATACCCAAATGGACAGAAGGTGCTTTGACTCATAGGCACTTTAGATATATTAATACCTTGTAAAACGGTATGTGTTATGGACATTATGAAGTGTTTATGCAAGATGCTATGTGTTATGTAGACACTCTTCAAGTAAATTTCCACCAAACTAAGTATATACAATATACAACCCAACATGTAAAATGCCATTTTGTGTATACAGAGTGCACCTTACAATATAAGAAAATAACTAAATGCTAATATTACAAGCAGTTTCATATAGGTAGTGCAGGTCTTCACTGAGAAACAAGCATCTTTTCCACTTCCAGCTCAAAATGTCCAATAAATTTGAGAAATGTGTCTCTTTAAACCGTGAGCCCACGGTGGTGTGAATCAGCCAGCGGGATGAGAAGGTCGATAATTGCAGCAATAAAAATCCTAGCATGTTTACTCATAGCCTAATTCTGTCCTGTTCAGGGGGAGACAACAAACAAACAAACAAATAAGAGGACTGTTGTAGGTGTGCAATTTGTGTTATTGAGAAACACATAAGACAGAAGGCTCATGTAAGTAAACTCAATAAACAGGCTTTTATTGGTAAAGCCACAGCAGCCTATAGCCGTGAGCGGATATGAGACAGAAGGGTTATGGTAGCGTGTTAACAGATGTGTTCAACACTCTCACATGCATGAATGCCCCCATACACACATCTCCCCACCATTCCCCCCCATCCCCAGAACTCTCATACACATACACACACATACCCCACCCAGGAGCAGTGGCTGATGTTAAGGTGAAAGCAATGAAGCAATTACAACTGATTAAACGCTGCCTTTTCTTGCTTAGCTCATTCTAATGGAATTCATTTACTAAGGTCATGTTCTCCCATACTCTCTAAATACGACTTTCCAGTCTCCATTTTACTGCTTAATACCGTCACGTTCACACTCGGACTGGTAATGAATGAGACAGCGACACCTTATTAACTACTGCACTCCTGGACCACAGCTGCTGTCGAGTCGCTCGCTACACAAATGAGCTCCAGCGAGCATAGGGCGATGATGGCTAGTAATAGAATATTCTTATTAGGTGAATCGGTGCTATTGTAGGAAAGTCCTATATAGACACAATTACTCAGCCTCTTTACTCCTGCAAACCTGTGAACCCCACGTTATGCCGACTGAGCTTCTGAGGCAGGCTAAGGAGCTGAGCGGGCTTAATTTGTGCCTGAACAAGTCAGATTTACATGCAACACATCCCAGATTGGAAACTTGGCACCTATTTTGCAGAATTGTCTATTGCATATCCATTTTACAGAAGTTCTTGTAGACCTTCTGAACATTTGTTGACCTTGGTAACCCTAGTAATCTTAAAATCAGTACATCAATTCTTACACACCTTACAATTTGTTGTCCAAGACTAGCTACCTTGTTTACATTATTAACCCTCTCAGTCTTAAAATGAACATTTGAAAACTCTACATGAGATGCATGTCTAATGCTCTTCCCCTGAACCCTTTCCATGTGATGCTAACAAGTTAGCAGAGTAAAGGTTAGCACATACTTTGTCCAAAACAAATGAAGCCAGTCTCACTGGACATCAATGAAGAGCTCAATGTGCCTGAAGGGATATCTGACTGAGACTGCTCATTAAAGTGCTAACCCAATGATTTGCTGTAATGGAGTAGACCCAAAAGAGACCACCATTCTTTTACTTAAATATAAACATGCAAGATATTGATTTTTTCAGATTATATTTCTAGGGAGATTAGACAGAATATAATACACCCGCATAAGGAAGAACCACCTCAATGGAAAATAAATGGAAAACTGGAATTTCCTAAAATTTAGAAATAACAGAAGGTGTACTTTTATCAAAATTAGAAATTATATTATTAAGTTTCTCGCTCATCTGTGCCTGTGACGTAAGCATGTGAATTGCAGCGGGTCATCAAGTCACGCTTTTATCTTGGTCGAGACGACCAATGAATGTGTGTGGAGGCAGTTTGTCATCATGTGTCACCTCCAACCCTACCACAAAATATGGAGCAACTGAGAATATTCAACGGATGGATCGTCACATTGCACCATTTGGAACCTCTACAATTCCTTGTCGAGATGTATCTTGATGTTGCATTTGCAAACACAAACACTGGTGAGCCATACTGAGAGACACTACGTCCGTACAGGTAGCTCAATAAATAATCCCCATATCATTCATTGCTCCTGGTATACTTTATCTTCCTTCCCAGTAGCATTACAATCCCACTTTCTTACAATTCTGGGTACCACTATTCTCATGATAAGGAGTATGATCTATAGGTTGGTGATAAAAATGTGATCTGTCCATCCTTGCACTGGGAAAGACAACTGCATGATGGGTCTGAGAGGAGGCATTGCAGTCAAGAAACCGTACTAAGAAGAGAGATAAAAAAGGGGGGATGGGAGATGTTCGATTTTTCACCAAACCATTACTGGACAAGCAACACCAGGACCCATAGATGCTCTCAGCTGAAATTGCTGTCTGCATTGTCCCATTAGTCAGATCTACCTTTCTGCTCTGCATCTCTTGTTGCTGGGTGTTGAGGGGTGTTCCACTGCGAGTGGAGTGAGCCATGCTAGCACTAAATGGATTCTTTGTGATGACCTCTGAATCGCTTCCCTACCAAAATAGACACGAATGTCAATCTGAGCTTGGCTACAATGACAGCAACCAGCCTAAGCCTATTTCCCTCAGAGTGAGGAATCGCACTTTAATGCTTTCGACTCCTCTCGGGCGCGGAGACTGCAGGGATCATGCCACAACGCTGGAAATGACCTTGAGAGGGAAACGGCTGATGTCATACCCACAGCTAACATTTTCCTGTGGAGCAAGAGTAATATTCCCGCACGCATGATGGATATGCTTAAAGCATGTAATTAGCTTAGGGGGTTTGCATTGGATATAATTAGTAACATATCATCTGTCAGCAGAATTTGTGCCGTTGCCCACTAAAGCATTAACGCAATTTAAAGCAACTGGTCTCTTACTACCCGGAAATGATTTGGTAATAATTGTGCTGGGTGATCACGATACATATTCAAGCACACTTTAGGCTTGGTACCAAGCTTTCTTTAAGGCAGTGCTGTAGAGAAGTGATTCTTAACCCAGACCCTCCCACCATCCCACCACCAGCTCCAGTTCAATATTGAATAATTTCAATAATTACATGCACAATTGTGACATTTGTAAGTGATCCCACAGGCTTTGATGCAACGGAATACAGGTATTTAGAATATGTATACGGAATAAAGAAATCTGGTCTGGGTGACTATTGTGCTACACCAAGAGTCCTTGGGCAAGACTCCTAACATTTGTGTACATTGGCCTACCTGTTATACGATTAATCTTGTAAGTTGTTCTGAATAAGAATGTCAGGTAAATGTCATGAATGCTAAAAAAATAAATACATTTAAAAAATGCTAATTTCTAAAAGAAATACTGTAAATGTTATTCAACAGTTTCCTCTAAAACACTAAGATCGACAATCAACATGTGCCAATTAGTAATCTTAGCATTGCCAACCTTTTTTGCAGGAGGATCCTGTTAATAGCTTCTTTGGATGTGCACACATTGTCCAGTAGTCCAGTATTTACTGTCTGTATGGCTGAAAACAGCCATCTTCTTAATTTGCTTAGCAAACGGTATACCATTACCTCCATCTATACTTTACACTTGACACAGACACTACGGACTCTATTTTTATACCTTCATACTTTATATAGTATTGTCTCTATTTGTACAAATCTATCTTGCTTCTGTTGTTACTTCTGTATCTGTTGTTACTTCTGTATAGTTTGTATACCTGCTACTGGATGCCTTGAATTTCCCTCTGGGATCAATAAAGTATCTATCTATCTATCTATCTATCTATCTATCTATCTATCTATCTAGTGAGCTGAGAATCAGTGTTCATGCATTCAACAGATTCATGCAGTTTATGCTTGTTCATCACTTACCCAAATGTGTTCAAATGTGCATTTACTGAAGTGTCCCATTGAGTTGAATAGACTGGCTGCAGTTGATCTTTGGAGACTGTAGGGGCAACAGTGGACTGAAGTGGACGATGAGAGAAAGTTTTGCTGAACTTCAGAACCTCATTCAAATCAGTATTTTTGTTTTCAGGAAACATTTACAGAAGAACGGGGTGGCATGGCTGTGCTATTGCCTCACAGCATGAAGGCCCTGGGTTTCCCCAGTTGGGTGACCAGAGTCCTTTAAGAATGGAGTTTGCACATTCCTCCCTCACTCTAAAGACATGCAGTCACACACAACCCAGGAGGATAACATGCCAACCGTGGTATATGTGTGGTTGGTGTAGCTCAGCGGATAACACCACTACCTGCCAGATAGCCACTACCACATGTGGGAGACTGGGGTTCGAATCCCAATCTGGGTGGCCTTGTCGGTCTACATCAATAAGAGTCCCTGGGCAAGACTCCCAACACCACATTGGCCTCCTTGTAATATGATTATGTGTAGCTCAATATGGGCTTATTCAAATTGTATCCTGAATCTTAATTTGTATGTCTACTTTAGTGAATGAGTTTCCGGATATAAGCCACATCAATGTTCTGTTTCATTAAGGAATTGTGCAATTTGGTGGATGTCATCTCTCCCACAATTCTAAAGATTTCCTGTAGACTGGGATTTTAGCCACAGCTGGTAGACGCGCATGACTGTGTCCTTCTCCACACCTGCAGTTTCAGTGACTTCTTTCACACCGTGGTCTTTGGCATGCCCAAATGCAATCACTCCTTTTAGCCAATCTTTAACATCTGCTTTGGAGCCATTTTCCACACATGGAACGCACCGTAGCACCTCTCCTCAATCTACGAATGCCATCACTCACACCATAAGAACATCTGCAGTAGCCTGATGTTACTAGCACCTTAAACACACAAGGTGACTCAAATGCAAATCATGCAACCATGCAAATTACATACACACACATTCATAAATTATCCAGAGCAGGTGAAGGTGGAGTTAGAAGTCTTGCCCAATGATTGTAATTGGTATAGTGTAGGGCGCTAGCCCAGTTATTGGATTGAACCCCAGTCTACAGCATGGGAAGCGAAGGTGTTTCCCACTATACTCAACCAACCATACCAAATTAGTGAACCTTAGAAGAGTCATAGAATGGTAAACAAGAGGGCAACCTTCTTTAGAAGAACCATTAAGAACCATTATTCAGAATTTAGCCAACATATTCCATCCAATGCTGCTTAGCAAAAATCTGTTGTCTATTCTTTTTCCAAGGTAAATTTTCAACATGCTCGTTCAGGGTAGATCAAGGTAGGTCTTTCACAGCAGTCTTCACAGCTGACCAAGCTTCAGTCATACACAAACGTTCATAACTTCAAATCTGCACATGCATGTGATAGGAATTTCAAAATTGTTACTTACTCATCTGATAATTGGAGTGAACAGGGGTCAGAGCTAGGCAGTAGCTTGTTCTAGCAGACACAGCTGATTCATGACCGAGCTCGGAAACAATTTCCCTAGGGGCAGAAGACCAACACAGCAGAGTTCATATTAGCTTATGTGATCTACCTGTCAATTGATTGATTCAGCAGCAATGTCATCATGTGTTCATTGACTTCAGGCAGGATAGGATGTTGCAGTGGTTTCTGTCTATACAAAACAAAGATCACCAGGCCAACAATTTTGGCATTTCCCCAAATAGCCAGAAGATTCACCCAGAGCTTAGATTATCTATGGTAGAGTCACGTCACCGCCCAACCGGAACCCAGAGTGTGGGCAAAAGGCATTCAAACCAATTGTTTTATGTGCAGACACAGCTTTGGTGTGCATTTATAGGATTGGGCTGATTAAGTCTTGGCAGTCGCAGTAAGAAAGTAATCAGGTCAAATCCACATTCAGTTATGAACAAACACTGCACCATTGCATTTTATGTTAATAAAACATGTTGAATTAATATGAATTTCTGTTTAGAGATGTTTATTTAATTGCTACTCATACTAAAACTTCCAAAGCACATTAGCGACCCATTCTTATGAAAAGAAAATTAATATAACACTCACACACACACCATCATCTCTCTTTCAGCAGGGCCTAGTCAAGGGAGGCTGCTTCAACTTGCAGGTTCCATTATGCCACCATTAACCCTAATTCCTCAACGGTCAGGACCACCACAGAGCAGGTATCATGTGGGTGGCGGATCATTCTCAGCACTGCAGTGACATGGACATGTTAGTAGTGTCTTGCGCTGGTACGAGTGCATCAGACTCTCACTTTACCTATACAAGATGGACCAACAAGGTAGGAGTGTCTAATAGAGTGGACAGTGAGTGGACACAGTCTTTAAACACTCCAGTAACACTGCTGTGTCTGATCCACTCACACCAGAACAACATATACCAATGTGTCAGTGTCACTGCAATGCTGCGAATGATCCACCACCCACATAATACCTGATCTGTGGGGGTCTTGACCATTAAAGAACAGGGGAAAAGGGGATAACATATACAGAGAAACAGATGGGCTGCAGTCTGTAACTGCAGAACTACAGCGTTCTCCTATATGGTAAGTGGAGCTGATAAAATCGGTGAGTGTAGACGCAAGGGGTGTACCTTTTAAGGTGTGCTCAGTGAGAGTACCTATATACAGTACACACAAACACATCGCCGAGTCACCGTCAACATACTCCCCCTTCATTTTGATTGCTGCCTTTTATCTTATTTATTAAGCATGTATTTATTTGCCTTTTAATAAATTACTGTGATGTCAGACACTTTGATTTTCTTACCCTCATCACTTTTCCCCCCCGCTAGAATACTTTGATAGGTATAAAATATTCAAAAGCCAGGTCCTGAAAAAGACAGCATTGATCGTGTCTTACAAGATGATGTATGACGGGGCATTATGGTTTATTCATTAGCAAATATACCGTAGCTCTACTCGAAGACCCCACCACCACCACCTTCTTAACGCTACATCCAGCACGGGTGTTGAGTAAACACCCCCATCTGACAGTGCACACACACACACACTGGCAATTTAAAGTCAACTCCAACCCTGCATGCTGAAATGCAGAGCCATTTAAGTCAGCGATATATTATTCTCTTATTGTATGCCTCAGCGGCTTCATTAAACTTTTACCCATGCAACATTGTGTGGAATTAGCTCGCTTTTAGGCAAAGCAGCCTGATCAATTTGCGCTGAGAGGCCCTGCACAGAAAGTCGATATAACATATTGTGTACTATGCCAGATATGATGAGAGCCCCTGAAGGGGGTAAGCCATATATTACCAAGGCCGAGGCCAGATGCAGGCAAAACAAAGAGGCATTAAGTGGGGGGAATTAACCACGACAAACAGGGCCCTTACTGGAACACTTAGGCCTAAATTCAATCAATTTGCTATAATGACCCTAAAAATAATTGGCAGAAGCGATATTTTCGGCTGATATCAGCCTTTTCCGCTCATATCGTGTATCAGCTCTAGCATACAGGCTTGGTGGGTAATTCCAACCCACTGCCAACACTCACACAATGCACTTAGGAAAGTCAATGCTATATGAAGAACAGCCCAAGCAAGCACTGTACCTAGGAGCCAGGACTCTGTTTCAATCTGAGACCACACTGGAGCAGCTATAAGGCTGAAAATAGAGGGCTACTGATAATATTTGTCCACAGAAATACAATTTCAGTCAGTCGTCTGGAAGAAACCGATTCCAAAACATGGCGGGAAAAACATTTATAGCTCTGTGCTAATCATATTCGTATGCTAGTGTTCGTGAATTTCAGCCATCATAAAATATTGGTCCAAATTTCTAAATCCAGCATAATTGCACTGGGGAAATGGCTTAAGACTGGTGAGATGAACAACACAGTCATATGAGCCATAAACCTAATAATGACCATCACCTTCTTCAAAATGAGAGATGATTGATTGAGCAATGTCAGGCTAATACCATTGATTACCATCTTAATCAAATGAAAAGTGAAGAAATGGACCCAAAGTTTTGTAAAACAGGTCATGCACCACATAGACCACCCAAACCTTTACACATAGAACATATAACTCAATTTGAGGGCGGACACATAAGATAGAAGAAAAGAGTTTGGCAATATTTCAAATTTTCCCCTTCTCAAAACATTTACTGACTTTGGCCATTCACAATAGTTACCTGGTGCCTTCACTGCAGCTTCCTGGTTAACGAAAGGACCCGAGATGTGTTTTAGCTGTCCTTAAATAATGCCAGGGAAAGTTGGGCCATGCTCAGTAAGCCCCAGTATGATGCATCCAGTTTAAAGTATCCATTTGTTCTATAGTTTTTATTTGAAATATTTTTATATTTATTTGTAATTATTTGTATGAACAATGCATTAGATTATCCTGCACATTACGGTGGCTATAATCAAAATGGCACGCTCCTCTACTGCATACTACAGTAGGATGTACTGCATACTGCCCCCTGTTTGTAGTACGCAGTAGTACACATTTTGACATGCAATGTAGTATACTAATACAGTCACATGGCCAGTTACCTCACATTTACCTCAGAGCTGTTATTACTGTATCCACCGTTTAGAGCTAGCTGCTGCTAACGCTGCTCAGTTCACCTGAGATACGGTTAGCCTAGCTGTTAGCCATCCTCGGGTATTTCACTCAAACTGATCCTCTAAAGCGAGTTCATCTTTTATTAATCTTCAGACCTGTATATTTAACTTTCTGAGGCTCATTCTGATGAAACCATACCCCACTACAATCACTACAGCCACATTTACCTCAGAGCTGTTATTACTGTACCCACTGTTTAGAGCTAGCTGCTGCTAACGCTGCTCAGCTCACCTGAGATATGATTAGCCTAGCTGTTAGCGAACCTCGGCAATTTCACTCTAAAACTGATCCTCTAAAGCGAGTTCATCTTTTATTAATCTTCAGACCTGTACATTTAACTTTCTGAGGCTCATTCTGATGAAACCATACCCCACTACAATCACTACACCCACATTTACCTCAGAGCTGTTATTACTGTACCCACTGTTTAGAGCTAGCTGCTGCTAACACTGCTCAGCTCACCTGAGATATGATTAGCCTAGCTGTTAGCGAACCTCTGCTATTTCACTCTAAAACTGATCCTCTAAAGCGAGTTCATCTTTTATTAATCTTCAGACCTGTATATTTAAGTTTCTGAGGCTCATTCTGATGAAACCATTCCCCACTACAATCACTACAGCCACATTTACCTTAGAGCTGTTATTACTATATCCACTGTTTAGAGCTAGCTGCTGCTAACACTGCTCAGTTCACCTGAAATATGGTTAGCCTAGCTGTTAGCCACCCTCAGCTATTTTACTGTAAAACTGACTCTCTAAAGTGAGTTCATCTTTTATTAATCTTCAGACCTGTATATTTTAACTTCCTGAGGCTCATTCTGATGGAAGCATACTCCACCACAATCTATATACACTCTGTATACTCTGCTACCCTGTTCTTCGAAGGTCAGGACCACCAGAGAGCAAATACTCTTTGGGTGGTGGACCATTCTCAGCACTTCAGTGACAGTGACGTGCTGGTGTGGGTAGGTCAAACACATCAGTGCTGCTGGAGTGGACTGTGTCCACTCACTGTCCACTCTATTAGACAATCATACCTTGCTGGTCTACTTTGTACATGTACAGTCTGAGATGATAGCCCAACAAGACCAAGGAGCTGATAGTGGACTTCAGGAAGCAGGAGAGAGTGCACACCCCCATCACCATCAATGGGGCCGCTGTAGAGAGGGTCAGCACATCACAGAGGAACTCACATGGACTGAACATACCACACGGGTGGTGAAGAAGGCACAACAGCGCCTCTTCTTTCTCAGACGGCTGAAGAGGTTTGGCATGGACCCCCGCATCTACACATGTACTGTGTAGAGCATTTTATCTGGCTCCATCACCACCTGATATGGAAGCTGCACTGCTATCGAGCGGAAAGCTTTGCAGAGGGTGGTGCGGACAGCTCAGTACATCACCGGGGTTCAGCTTCCAAACCTCCTGGATTTATACACCAGCCACTGCCTGAGGAAAACCAGGAAGATTCTAAAGGACTCCACCCACCCAAGCCACTGTCTGTTCTCACAGCAGCCAAGTGGGAGGAGGTTCCGAAGTCCAGAACCAGCCGCCTCCGAGATAGTTTCTTCCCCCGAGTCATCAGGCTACTGAGCAGCCAGTAGTGCTGATGTACCGGTAAATGGACCTGGTTCAGCACATCTCACCAAAACCATCTAAACGATGATCTCCATGGACAATCATCACTCTGCTCTTTACATTAGCATACTTACACTTTCACATATAGACTGACCTACTGTTATCTTCCATCCACACTGTATATCTGTAGTGTATGTACATACATATATAATATTCTATGCCCTGTATCTACCCTGCATCTCTCATCTACCTCAGCCTTACCATAGTGCTATATGGTAATGTGTACATCTGCATATATCATAGTTTTTATTCATAACTTTTATTCATAACTGTAAATTAGTGTAAACAGAGATTTTAGTGCTTAGTACTGTATATATTTATTGTCTATTTATATGTTTGTATTGAAGTACTGTAAGGGACTACGCACCTAAGTTTTTCACTCACCTTCACACCTGTGAAAATGTGATGCGACAAAGTGATTTGATTTGATTCGATTTGATCTACTGCTACACAGTGCAGTGTTGGTCATCCTCTAGTCCTATATCGCTGCCCACAGGACGCTGCCCTCAGGACACTGTTGGTTGGATAGCTTTGGTTGGTGGAGTATTCTCCGTCCAGCAGTGACACTGAGGTGTTTAAACACTCCAGCAGCACTGGTAATGAAACTGAAGATGATTTTGGGAATTTATTTTAGGAATAAATCGTGTTTATCCTTTAAATATAATAAGAGACTTGTGTCTGCTAGTAATTGATTATGGAGCTGTCATTTATATGAATGCACATTTGGATTGTTTACACTCATTAGACACAGTTTATCATGGTGCCTTAAGATTTATCTCTAATTGTTGCTTGTTTACTCACCACTGTGTTCTTCATGAAACAACAGCTTTGACCTCACTGACTACACGTAGGCGGATTCTTTGGTACATTTGAATGTATTAATCTATACTAGGCTTAATACCTTCTTACCTATGTAATTTTATATATCATAAATGACATGGAAATTATGGTCTGTGTCCATTAAATATGTATTTGCTGATGTTTCCACTGTGCATACTGAATTAGCAAAGCAAATTGCATGCTACGCTACACCATCAGATTGGAATTGGGCACAGAAAGTTTTAAACAGCAGGAATTTGTCATAAAACAGTTTTAAGAACATTCATCAAATGGTGTAATCGGGGAAAAACAATGTATCATTGTTTTAAATGATTTATTAAGGGTTTTTTTGTTTTGCTTGTTTTGTTGTTTTATTATATTTCTTGTTTTAATGTTTGTGTGTCTGTTTTTTGGAGGTTGTTTTGAGAAAATGGATGTACACTACCAGTGAAAAGTTTAGACACACTCCCCTAAATGGATGATGTTGGTTATCTTAAAGACTTAACAGGCTTACACTTAACAGTTCCAACTGAAAAGATCTGATGGGATGTCATATCCTGATATACCACATATTGATGTATCACTATATCATATTTTTGCCATATCGGCAGCTCTAATTTACAGTCATCATCAAAGCAATAGTGGCGCAAATTGTTGCACCCAAAAGAAATCAACTGACAGGAATAAAGCTTGGTGGGTAGGTATGGTCTGTGAGTGGTAGTCCTGCATAGTGCAGCAATCTACTAATGGTGCTTTCAATAACAGAATGACTCATGGAGTCCACAATGTTAGCCATCATGGCTGTTGGGTCACTTTTGCACATGTCAGGTAATCCAGTTGTTCTTCCTCTCCATGGCTTGTGTAGCTGTCCCCTACCCTTCATGCCACCAGTTGTGTGCTATGGTAATATGCACCTGGCTGATAATGTGTGCAATAACACCATCCCGCTTCCCGGAGCCCTACGATGTGATCCTTCTCAAACTCTTCCAACTGCTCTACTTGCTTTGAACTCTTTTTCAAGGCATTCGTCACTTGCAGAGAATTCTACCAACATAATAGCAGAAGTCCGAATGGAACAACACACAATAGGACACCTTACATAATCAGTCAGGTACACTGATAAGGCCCGTTCTTGCTTATGTCACATGCTATGTCTTAAAATGTCAAACCAACCCACCAAGTTTTGTTCCTGACAGTTGATTCCTACTGGGTACAAATATATATATATATATATATTTTTTTAATTATTATTATTATTTTTTTTTTGCCGATGAGCACAGAGTCAAAACTAAGCAAACCGTTGAAGTGTTTTATAAAGTATACTATTAAACATGATTAAACATGAAATCTCAGCCACATCCTCAGCAATAAGCCAACAATTGTGGTACTTGTTCCTAATATGCAAATGCAATCAAAGAAATGATTGCCTCCATTAATTTGTGAAATAACAGATGAGCTTTGGTTTATGTAATAACAACTGCCTCTTTTTATGACTTTTATTCTGAAGCATAAATCAACCCGGGCAACCCATCCATTTCATCAGATTAGTTTGTGTGGTCTAACCTGTTCACCCAACCATTCCGGCCCTCTCCATCTTCACTGGATGTGGTCTAGTAGATCTTGCACTGCTGCATCCAAGGCCTGTCATCAAGCCAGTGCTTCATTAGGCTCTTAATTTTTTAATTGACCCTAAAGATGCAGATCAGTGAATCACGGAGTGTCTTACTTTCTCTGAGAAAATGAAGGCCAGAGGAGGCCTTGATGGTAGATTATAAAAGCGATGTCAGAGGAGATATACATTAGCAAAAGACCGCATGATGCTAATGAGAACACGGGAAAAGTACACAACCTATTAAACACACAGTCTGCCCGTGGAGACGGAAGCTAAGGAGCGAAAACTGCAGGAGAGAGTAAGAAGGAGTTGAGTTGAAATTAATTGCATGGCTTATTCTCATGAATATGACTAATGCAGGAAGTTTACTCTAATGAGAAAGAAAGAGGTAGATGCTTTCTGTGGCAACGGTGGTGCATTGGGTAGTGATGTCACTTCACAGCAAGTAGGGCCTGGATTCAATTCCCGCCCAGGGCATCCACGGTCCTTTGTGTGTGGAGATTCACACGGTCCAATGTATTGGAAAATATAGTGCAATATATTAAATAATACAATGTCATATATGGGAAACAAGTGCATATATTTTGCATATATTTATATAGTGATAAATGTATTACAATATATTGTATAATACATAAGGAATTGCCGCTTTTCATATATTGTATGTATGGTAGTATAATATATATTTACTTATATATTGTAATATATTTCATTTTATATGTATAAATAATATATAATAATAATATATAATAATAGACATCATATGTATTTCTCCATATGTGTTTGCATATATATATATATATATATATATATATATGTATATATATATATATATATATATAGTTTTATATATGTGAGAATATATACATATATTGCCACATGTATGTAAAAATATTCTCACATATATAAAACTATATATCTTATCATATATATATATATATATATATATATATATATATATGCAAACACATATGGAGAAATACATATGATGTCTATTACATACAAAATGAAATATATTACAATATATAAGTAAATATATATTATATTACGTATTATACAATATATTATAATATATTTATCACTATATAAATATATGCAAACTATATGCACTTGTTTCCCATATATGACATTGTATTATTTAATATATTGCACTATATTTATATTTTCCAATACATTGCCATATATTATCGTTTCATAAGGGGTGGATGATAACTCTGGGTTGTTGCAGGGTGTTGGAGCCTTTACCAGTGCTCATTGGGCAGAAGGCAGGAAACACCCTGGACAGGACACCAGTCCATCACAGAAAAACACTCACACACCCACGCACACTCACGCACACACACACGCACACACACACGCACACACACGCACACACACGCACACACACGCACACACACACACACCTGCCTAAGGGCAGTTTGGCATACTGTACACTTCCTGTATTCAGTATTAAAGATGTCAGTCAACAGTTACTTAGTAACTTACAGAACACCCTATACATCTGCTGATGAATTGTTGGCTTATAGTTAATTAGCTGTTTAAAGGGTGATACTTTATGTTGTCCTATAGTGTTCTGTGCTTATGGTCATTTAAATAGACATCAGTGACAGAATAATGAATGAGCTTCTATTAAAGAAGTCCTGGTGGACTGAGAGACACTAGAGCCTTAAATCTTAATTAAGCATAAGCAAACCTCTTTAAAATAAATAATTTTTGTATAGGAGATGAAGTATTTATTTTGTTGGAAGGCTGTTGTTGGCATTCAGAACATTCGTAAACTGTTGTATGGATGTTACTGAGACCTGAGATGACGAGTGTTTGTAGAGAACGTTCTCCTACCTTTAGAAAGAACATTCTGGGAACCAAAAGAAAACTTTTGGAACTTTGAAAACATTAATGGAACATTGTATATCGTGAACGTTTTTGGAACAAGGTTTTTTCTCTCCACCCCCTTCTGTGTTCCTTACTGTTGTTTATTTTATCACTCTGTCTCTCCTACTCAAATGCCATTGTTGCTTGCCAGGCCACCATTGTAAATTAGAAGTTGTTCTTAATGACTTGCCTGGTTAAACTAAAAGTTAAAAAACAAATAAATAAATAAATAAATAAATAAATAAAGAAAGAAAGAAAGAAATGAAAACAAGATTATATTGTAAAATAAATATAATAATATAATATATTATGGAAGAAAAATATTATTAATAATTATAATAATAAATTATAATAATAAATATTCTACTTGGGTTTCATTCTCAAGGTGACAGTTTCAGTGTAGCTTATCTGCGGCATGATTAAGAGTACTCCCATTTTTATAGATCTAGGTTGAGTTGGTTTCATGTGAATGACCTGACCCAGCTCTGTTGGAGAGCAGAGCCACGCGGGGTTATTAGTCCATGCCTCCTACCTCGATGAGCACTGTACCACGCAGAAGGCCTGTTGGTGGGTACAGCAAGAAAGAACAAACAACACTAACACCTTCTGGCACTTGGATTCAGAGCATGCCACATTAGGGGGAACTGTTTAGTGTAAATTCCATTTAGGCCTTTCGTCCTGAATCACTGCTGCCTCACTCCAACAGAAGAGACATTATGAGATATTATATGTGCTTTATGCTACAGTGGTTAGAATTACTGTAGTCAAGCGGAGTGTGTTCTTTATTGAAATGAACTGTTTCCTTGCGCTTTCCTCGAACAGTGCCAGACTGACAAAGACCTCAATCTGTTGAGACAGTGGAGACCATTATCTCTCCTCGTGGTGATCAGCTGTAATTGAAATGCTTTATGGGGAAATGTGCTGTTTTGTCTACGTTTGTTTGGGAAATGCATCTAAAAAGCAAAGCCTTATCCTCCCGCAACTCGCCCGACCATTTCCTCGACTGTTTCAAGGACGTTTTGGTGACTTTAATGGCATTTGGTCAGGGCACCCCCGATTGTTTTGAGCTAAGCCCTTTTGAAGAGCTGGCCTGCTATCTTGAAAGAGCCATTTGATCATGTTTGAATATTTGAGGGACGAGCATGATGGTGGGAAGGCTGATGCAGATGAAGAACATGGATCTTCACGAGGCGCTAAAGAGCACAAACAAGGGTCTGATGTAACACCTCTGGGAAATCCTAATAAAAGAGAATCACTTAAAACAGCAAGCTGTGGATCCTTGCCTTCATTTGCCATATTGCTGTGACTCTTGAAGGACAGACTAGCTACTTATTCACTGCCAGGAACTTTGAAGAGCAAAGGGAACTTCAATCCATTATTGTTTAGCGTAGGCGACTGCCAGACGGGTAAAACGGGCATCGGCTTCGGCCTCTGCAAATCTGGGCAATCAGTCTAAAACTAACAGTGGCTGTAAATAAAGGGATTAATAGGCTCCTTTAAAAAGTTCACGTTTAGGTTTCTGAGTTGCTTGAAACGTGGGAAACACGATGCTGCTTTTGAAGATTGTGTGAGCTGGTCTATCTATGTATCTATCTATGTATCTATCTATCAATCTATCTATCGGTCAATCTATCTATCGTTCAATCAATCTATCGGTTGATCAATCAATCTATCTATCTATCTATCTATCGGTCAATCAATCAATCTATCTATCTATCTATCTATCTATCTATCTATCTATCTATCTATCTATCTATCTATCTATCTATCTATCTATCTATCTATCTATCTATCTGTCAATCTATCTATTGGTCAATCTTTCCATCTCTCCATCTCTCCATCTATCTATCTATCTATCTATCTATCTATCTATCTATCTATCGGTCAATCTTTCCATCTCTCTATCTATCTATCTATCTCTCTATCTATCTATCTATCTCTCTATCTATCTATCTATCGGTCAATCTCTCCATCTCTCCAGCTATCTATCTATCTATCTATCTATCTATCTATCTATCTATCTATCTATCTATCTATCTATCTATCGGTCAATCTCTCCATCTCTCCAGCTATCTATCTATCTATCTATCTATCTATCTATCTATCTATCTATCTATCTATCTCTCTATCTATCTATCGGTCAATCTTTCCATCTCTCTATCTATCTATCTATCTCTCTATCTATCTATCTATCTATCTATCTATCTATCTATCGGTCAATCTCTCCATCTCTCCAGCTATCTATCTATCTATCTATCTATCTATCTATTGGTCAATCTTTCCATCTCTCCATCTATCTATCTATCTATCGGTCAATCTATCTATCGGTCAATCTTTCCATCTCTCTATCTATCTATCTATCTCTCTATCTATCTATCGGTCAATCTTTCCATCTCTCTATCTCTCTATCTATCTCTCTATCTATCTATCTATCTATCTATCTATCTATCTATCTATCGGTCAATCTCTCCATCTCTCCAGCTATCTATCTATCTATCTATCTATCTATCTATCTATCTATCTATCTATCGGTCAATCAATCAATCTATCTATCTATCTATCTATCTATCTATCTATCTATCTATCTATCTATCTATCTATCTATCTATTGGTCAATCTATCTATCGGTCAGTCTCTCCATCTATCTATCGATCAATCTATCTATCGGTCAGTCTCTCCATCTATCTATCTATCTATCTATCTATCTATCTATCTATCTATCTATCTATCGGTCAATCTATCTGTCGGTCAATCTATCTGTCGGTCAATCTATCTATCGGTCAATCTCTCCATCTCTCCATCTCTCCATCTATCTATCTATCTATCTATCTATCTATCTATCTATCTATCTCTCCATCTCTCCATCTATCTATCTATCTATCTATCTATCTATCTATCTATCTAATTAAATTAGCTTCTATTAAAGACTGGTGGACTGAGAGACACTAGTCTCTTCACCTACACTGAGCTGATGAAGAGTCCTGTTCCAGAAATGATAATAGGACATTAGAGCCATAATAAATCATGCTCCTGTTACTCTCCATACTTAAGTACATTTGAAGGTTATTACTTTAGTACTTTTACTCCAGTAAAGCAACCGCTAACGAAGTTTGAAAGAAAATGTTTTGGTCTAATGACAAACATTTAGAGAGCACTGCACCGCATGAACGTTTTTAGAAAAAAATCATTTCTACATGGGTCCCTACTTGAACTCAAGTACATGGCTTGTGTACTTCATCCACCACTGCTGTTTACCCACAATGACCACAGTGACCCAAAATTAATCCACAAATTATTTAGCAGGTCGTGTAGGATCTACGATGAAAACATGCCTTGTGCAAACCTCTGCATTACACATCATCAGAGCAAACATGAACAGAGCAATGTACCAGGATATATTAGAGGAGAGTTCAATCTCATCAGCCAAGAAAGGGGATGTTTCCACAATACAACAGCCCCAAGCATACAGCCAAAATAACCCAAGAGGATTTTCAAATTCCGACCCCATTAGATAGACCCTCCATAACCGTGGGGGGATTATAGGCAGTTTGCCAAGACAAATGGACCAAAATTAAATCTCAATGCTGCAAAAAGCTAATGCATTCTAATTGTCCTGTGGATGTCTTTTAGATGTAATTGCCAACAACAGCCTTCCAACAAAGTGCTATTAATGTTATCAATTTATGGTGTTCAATTTATAGTTCCTCTCCTATAAAAACTGCTTTTAAATATGTTTGTTTATACTTCATTTTTTATGCTTCTATCTATCTATCTATCTATCTATCTGTCTGTCTGTCTGTCTGTCGGTCTGTCGGTCTGTCTGTCCATCTATCTATCTATCTATCTGTCTGTCTGTCTGTCTGTCTGTCTGTCTGTCGATCTATCTATCTATCTATCTATGTGTATATCAGATTCTCTTCTTCAAAAGCTCCTCCAGGCTTTCTCTGAGACATCGTTCCACCCGTGTGTCTCAGCTTCACAGCTTTAGCTTCCTTCAGTGGTGAACCGCCAACGCACGTCGTCACGTGGATTTAATTTTTTAGCAAGCATGCGTCACAGCCCAGCTAGAACTTTAATATATATTTATTATTCCACTTTAATAATTATTACAATGTCTTTTTACATTCTTAAAGTTCCTAAAATTCCTAAAAAAG
Source organism: Prochilodus magdalenae (assembly GCA_024036415.1). NCBI lineage: Eukaryota > Metazoa > Chordata > Actinopteri > Characiformes > Prochilodontidae > Prochilodus > Prochilodus magdalenae. The sequence goes on along the minus strand of JAMWET010005764.1, from coordinate 227,107 downwards.
GTCACTGTTGTCAGTCGACTTATCAACTTGAAGGTTCTCAGTCGACTTAAAGGGTCTCCGACTGACTATTTGACTGGTCGAGGGCAGCCCTAGAATGTATATATAGACCTTCTATATACATTTGACTGTTTTTCAGTTTTTGACATCATTTGAAAGTCCTTTACATTGTGTTTAAATGTCAGGATGAATATGACATGGTAATAAGTCTGGTTCCATTGGCACATATTAAAAGTAAAGTTAGCATTTTGGAGATCCACGGTTTTGTTCTGACAGCAGTGGCCAATAGCCCGGCAGTGAATCTCTCCAGAATGGATAATTCTGCTTGTTTTGGAGGTTTTGGCCTCAAATGTGCACATTTATGCCAAGATTAAAAAAATCATATTTTCCAAATGGCTACTCAGGATGCTGTGCTGGGGTTTACAGGGTGACATACTGTGTTAAATGGATGTGTGTATACAGATGCAAAGGTTGCCCTGGCCTCAAGACATACATATACATATAGAGAGAGAGCTGTGTACCTCTCTCTATACGTCTCATTTCAGAGCTTGAGATAAATAAATAACTATATTGCTGCCTTATAAATGAAAAAGTGTCCAGCCTGCTTCACAAGCATCAAAGCAGGGAATGGGGACATGAATAAAACACAAAGAGGAAAACGAGCAACTCGACTTGCTTGCCAAGTTTGGAGACCCCAACTGAATACTATTAGCAGACTCTGCTCTGTACACATTGTGAGCCTTCAGTTGAATTCCAGCAGAGACGAACTTCCAAAAAGGAGGCCGGAGTTAGCGGAGGGAGCAGAAACGAAAACGGGGGTTAAGAAGGGAAGGCTGGAAAGTCAGCCTAAACCCCTAGTCTTAAAATCTGGTTCTGGCTCTTGCTTTCTGCCAGTTTGTGAGCGCTAAATGAGCCAGGCCAGGGGCGGCAGCCCCATCCTTATCCACTGAATCAGCAGGATAAGGACGTGAGGCGTATGATTGGGCAGCTGCTGGAGACTCAGGCCGCCTTCTTTTTTTCCCGCACCTCCCCAGAGCCGGGCTATGCTTGGACAGAGTAAAGATTCCCTCCCCGTTCCCACACCAGGGCGTGCGTAGCCATCCAATCCAATGTGCACTTGAGCATGCGGGGAATTATCCTCGTTACATTTGCAGATTATGCACCGCCGCGTCAGTTCACGCAGAGGCCAGCTGCATTAAACCATGGATTATTAACACGTCCCTCTCCTTCGGCACTCTCACCAAATATTGATACTCCTGCTCGGTTCCAGCCAGCTGCAAATGAATCCATGGCCTATATGCACACACGTTTGAGAGCTATGTGAGCTCAGCAGGCGGTGGTCTAATAATTAAAGACCCTGAAAAATTCCTAACCGGCTGACCTCTGACATCATTAACCAGTGATTCAGTCCTGGTCCAGGTCCTGATGCAAGCGCTAGTACGGTCTGAGTAATGGTTAGGTAATTAGCACCGATGCGTAGCCATTAGAGCCTAATTGTAGGCGGCTCTGCGGTGGAACTCATGTATTTGGTGGGGTGAATTGAAGGTGTGTCAACAATCCGTAACCCTAAATGCTTTGATTGAGATAATGAGTTTCAGGCTCCTGGTCAGGAGCGGCGAGTTTAATACGGGCGAGTTTTCGCTGATGTGGAGCTTCTACAGGCTGATATTAGGCTGAGAGGCGATTGTCTCTATACACAAGGAAAAGAGCCCTTTCAAGCAGAACCATCCAAAAATAGACAGATGATTGCATTTCTCTCCTGCCCATGAATTCAGAGCACATACTCACAATTGCTGAGGAAGCCTGAAGACCTGGAGCCCTCTCTCTCTCTCTCTCTCTCGCTCTCGTTTTTTATCTCTCACTGTAAGTCTCTCCTTTTTCTTCTGTCCTCTCCTCTTGTCTTTTCTTCTCCTTTCTGCTCCTCTCTCCTTTCCCTTTCTCTTCTCCTCGCTTCTCTCTTTTATATCTCTCTTCTATTTCTCTTCTCCTCTCTTCTCTTACCTCTTCTCTTCTCTATTTAATGGCCTTCATCTGTCTCTATCTTTGTCCAAGTCTTGTTCTTTCTTTCCTTTTTTCTTTCCTTCTTTCCTTCTTTCTTTCTTTCTTTACTTTTTTTTTTCTTTCTTTCCTTCTTTCCTTATTTCTTTCCTTCTTTCCTTCTTTCTTTCCTTCTTTCCTTATTTCTTTCCTTCTTTCCTTCTTTCTTTCCTTCTTTCTTTCTTTCTTTCCTTCTTTCTTTCTTTGTTTGTTTGTTTGTTTCTTTCTTTCGTTTTTTCTTTCTTTCCTTCTTTCTTTCTTTCTTTCCTTCTTTCCTTCTTTCTTTCCTTCTTTCTTTCTTTCTCCTACCCTCTCACTCTCTTTTCCTCTCTCTATGTCTTTAATTCTGTATTGCTGTCTTTCTCTCACTTATTCACCTGCTCTCTCTCTTCTCTGTTTCTGTTTGTCCCCCCTTCCTCTCTGTTCCATTCTGTCACTGCTATTCCTCTGCTTCCTCTCACTCTATCCCAGGCTTAGTCCTTTACTATTGGTCTATCTTTCTTCTTTCATTCCCCATTCTTTCTATTTCTACTTCTATCTCTGTTTCTATCTTTTTATCTTTATCTCTCTGTGCTCTCTCTCCTATTCTGTCCCCTCAATTTCTCTCCATCTATTTCAAGCTTAGTCTATTACTTGTTCTCTACTGCTCTGTCTTCTTCTTCTTCTATTTTCTTTTTGCTGTCCCTTATCTATTACTATATCTCTCTTCCCCGTCTCTCTCTCTCTCCATTCTGTCTTTCTTCTACGGAAATGAGGTGTGCAGATTTCAGAATTATCTCCCGCCTTCCAGGACCGACCCCTCAGCAGGCCGTTGTCATGGAAATGATTCCACAGACCATGACCTGCACTAACGGAGTCACTCAGAATCAGTGAAGCGACCACATCAAAGAGAGAGCGAGGACAGCGGGGGAAGACAGAGATACAGCATGCAGTCCATCATTAATCACGCTACAGCTTTTTTCCTTCCCCCCTTTTTTTTGGAGTGGACACCGAAACTGGACCGCAGAGAATCACTGTCACCTTCAAACCTCATATGTTAAGCCACGCCCACAGACCAAAGCTGGGAACATAAGGGACCTACATGTAATGTCATTCTTAGACAGAGTGTGTTGTGTTGTGCTTGTTTGAGTGGAACAGACACCTCAGTGTCACTGCTGGACTGAGAATCGTCCACCAACCAAAACTATCCAGCCAATAGCGTCCTATGCACAGCGTCCTGTGACCACTGATGAGGAAGTACAGAATGACCAATACTGCACTGTGCATCAGCAGATGAACTATGGTCTCTGACCTTACTTCTACAAGATGGACCAGCAAGGTAGGAGTGTCTTATAGAGTAGACAGTGAGTGGACACAGCGTTTACATTCTCCAGCAGCACTGCTGTGTCTGATCCACTCACACCAGCACCACACACACTAACACACCACCACCACGTCAGAGTCACTAAGATGCCCACATAATACCAGCTCTGTGGTGGTCCTGAGCATGGAATATCAGGGTGAAAGAGGGTCTAACAAAGTATACAGACAAATACACCTTCTCTATTTATCTTTCTCAACTGAAAAGAGGAATAAATGGAGTGACTGCAGTAAGACAATGAGGCACAGATAACAGACTGATGCAGGCACACTGAAGAGGGCATAGGTAGAAAGGAAACAAAGGTGGGGTCATCACAGAAATCTTAGAGGGCCTGCTCTCATGATCAGCCCCCAAACTGTCTCCTGCATGATGCCACATTTAAGCCTGTGACGTCAGCAGAGCTCAGTGGAGGGCAGTGATGGTCACGCTTTAGCCCTGCCAACAAGCAGGACCCAAATAGCATGGTACACTGCGGGTCAGCTCCGCTAAAGCATGCCAGCGCGGATGAGGATTATTTATCATACCCTTACCATTTTTAGAGCCTGGTTTTGTTTTGGAACTGATTCACAGTACTAGGTATATACCAACACTATGCTGCTCACACTGACCATGGAGTGTACTGGCAGATGAAGTAGGAACCTGGTGTGGTTCAATCTGAGGAGCTGTAGACTTAACTTAGGTTTCTTTAGTAGAACTAGGCCAATCAGATAGATAATGGCCTATGACGTAGCTAAAAGGCTAAACAGCTTCGCTATTAAGATGATCCCCTGCAACATACACTCATCATCAAAGATATAGCTGCACAAATAGTTGTTCCATTAGGAGGAATTAACTGAGAGGAATGAAACTTGGTGGGTAGACATCATGAGACATGCAAATGATTTTGGTTTTTCACGCTCGACTGCTTATGTGATGTAAGCAGGGACAGGCTACATCACTTTACCCGACTGACCCAACAGCCATGACTGTGGACATTCACTGGGCAGTGATGCCCTCCATAAGTCATCCTCCATGAGTCTTCCAGCACCGTTGGCAGACGGCTATATGGCATGGCATGTATGCAGGCAGACTGTTACAATGACTGTCCTTAACACCACATCAACAACCCTAAATACTGGAAAGGTCTCATGCCAGGCTGTCACGGAGTGACCTAGAACAGCAGTGGGTCCTCTTCAGTGACGAGTCCCGCTTTTGTCTTGGTGGGGACATCCAACGAGTTAGCGTGTGGAGGCACTGTGGTCAGCGCCAAGATGAATGTTTGTTGTCACATGTCACACGTTCCACCTCCACCCCTACTGCAAAATCTGCAGGAGCTGTGTGAGAATATTTAAGCTGCATGGGATGGATTATCACAGGACACTATTAGCAACCTCTACAGAGGCCTCTCTGCTCCGAGACATCTGGCATGTTGCTCTAGCAAACATGGTGGCTCAATGCCGTACTGAGAGACATGCTTCTGTATGTGTAGCTTAATAAGTATTGCCCATATCAGTCTAAACTTATCATCATTTATTGTTCCTGGTGACCTTTATCTTCCTTCCCCATAGGACTCCAATCCCACACCTCCTTCTGGGTGCTGCTATTCTTTTGATGATGAGTGTAAAAGACTCATGTTTGATTCAGATAAAGTCCAGACCAGGCCTGAAACACAAATAGCTGACTAATGCCTATATAGCATGATATATATGAACTGTGAAATTCTGGATGGTACGGAGAAGCACACATGTGCCTGAATCCCAAGTGACTGTTTGTTAGATGTATGTTGTACTGTTTATGAGTTTAAGGCAGCATTATATATACTACTGTGTGTAGTGAGTCAATTGGGATTCCCAGCATGGTAAAAAGAATGCTAATAGCTTGATGCTAACAGAAAAGACTAGAAATGACATAGAGATGGAAACAGTGCTATCAGAATATATTCATTATTATATGACGAAAGATGAAGAAGCAATTTGTAAGATGATGCCAACTTCATATTCCAACACATCACCAAATGCCTCTACTTCTGCCTCTTCACTCCTTAGCAGTCTAGAAGAATCCCTGTGTTTAGCTTTGAACCTCATCCCAGGAGCTTTTCTAGTGGTGGAAAGGAGCTGAATGTGGTTTCTTGCCGGTAGCTGGCAGTCGCAGTAATAAGGGTCACTTGCCAACAACTTCAGCCACTGTTGCACTTTCATTGGCCACCGGTCCTTCAGTGATCTAACCAGGAGAAAAACCTTCAACATGATCAACAAAAGCTTAGAATAAGCCACCGGGGCAGTGACACTGGGCCTGATGGCAAACTCATCACTGTATCGACTCTATATCCACCCCTTGAGGTACAACGTGGTATTGCGAGACAAGGCGAACCGTGGTGAGCTGGTTAGCATGCTAACCCCAGTAGATATCTCTGCAACATGACACATTGGCACCTTTAGAATTTTTTTTCACCCTGTTGATAATGTTCAGATAATTTTGGAATATTTTAAAATCAAAGTATGGACAATTTCTCCTTGAAAGCATTCATGACTGCAATGTACTATCATGGGTGACTGAATGTTCTAGCTATCCTTCAGGAGCCATGGTTTGCCTGGGAACAGTGACACGCTTTAAGCAAACTCTTGCTCAGAAAAGTGCTATTATGAATAACTATAACTTTATTTTTTCATTACCAAAAACTATGTATTTCATCATAAAGGCCATGAGCCACATGAGGTCATCTGTTACAGTGTAAGGGGTTTAAGATTTTAAGCCCTTGTTGATCCCACAGTGGGGAAATTTAGTCTCCGCATTTAACCCATCCATGAAGTGAAACACCCACAAACACACACCCTAGGGGGCAGTGAGCACACTTACCCGGAGCGGTGGGCAGCCCTATCCACGGCGCCCGGGGAGCAGTTGGGGGTTAGGTGCCTTGCTCAAGGGCACCTCAGTTGTTACTGTCAGTTCAGGGAATCGAACCGGCAACCGTCCGGTCCCAAGGCTGGTTCCCTAACCTCCAGCCCACGCCTGCCCCAAAATACGTTTTCATGTTGTGCCTAATAACATCCTTAACTGTGATAAAATCACGTGATGGACCACCTTTTGTGGCTGGTTGCTTTAATTTGGTGTCATAATAGCTCATGTCACATGCTTATTTTGGCAAACAGTACTCAATGACACACATGTAATGATAACTTGCCGTCCGTGCACGGTCCTGCTGTATAACTGAATGAATTCATGAATGCGATCACCCACTTATGACAGTGTTCTATGGCAGGGTATCAAGTCGTAGGTTTGTATGCAATCCCAGCTTTAATGGAAAACACTAAATCATTCCACTAAATCATTCCTAGATTGCTCTTGACAGAGGCACGAAAGATGAAAGAATTCCATATAACACCAAAAGGGGTTCCCAACAGCGAGAACTTGAAAGCTGAAGAACCTCAAAAGGCCTCCAACGCTAATATCATGGGAGATGAATATGATCTGCTGCGAGACGCCTGCCGTCAGAGCTGTCGCCTGTGACATATTTACAGCATTATTTCTGAGAGGCAGGAAACACTAATGCTTAGTGTTGCACAATCAAAAGGCAACTGCTCTAACTGCCCAGAGGTACTTTTTTATTAGCACCCTGAAAGATTTATATGCGGTTTTACGAGCCCATTTCATTGCTTTCTTATTAGAGCAGAACAGGTGGAAACATGGCGGAGCCCCTGTTTAATGTGGGCTGAATGGGGGAGAGATGACAGGCCAACGGGGCTGGAATTAAAGCCTGTGAGGAGAATCCTTAATGGCTAACTTGTCTCTAATCACCATCCGCTGCTAAATAGAAGGATTTTTTTTTTATCCTGGTTTCAGCAAGCAGCCTTAGTCATGTACATCTAGGCCTACTCCTTTCTCTATCTCGCCTCCCTCAATCCCAAAGCCAAACATATCTTGACTGCCTCTCAGTCTAATATTTGCTTGTTGATTCCTGTATATCCAGGAAATCTTCCATTTTGAAAAGAAAGAGGGTTTGAATAATTTTTAGTTCAGGTTGTTCAGTCCTAGGCTTGGCTGTATATAGAAGCATTGAGTTTTATACAGAACCATTTATTTCCTTAACTAGTCCCTTGCATAGTCAAATGGTTTCTCAGGATGATGGAAAATTGCTGTATATGGTTTTATGTACAGGGGTTGGACAATGAAACTGAAACACCTGTCATTTTAGTGTGGGAGGTCTCATGGCTAAATTGGACCAGCCTGGTGACCAATCTTCATTAACTGCACATTGCACCAGTAAGAGCAGAGTGTGAAGGTTCAGTTAGCAGGTAAGAGCACAGTTCTGCTCAGAATACTGCAATGCACACAACATTATGGGTGAGATACCAGAGTTCAAAAGAGGACAAATTGTTGGTGCACGTCTTGCTGGCGCATCTGTGACCAAGACAGCAAGTCTTTGTGATGTATCAAGAGCCACGGTATCCAGGGTAATGTCAGCATACCACCAAGAAGGACGAACCTCCACCAGCATCACGTAGTGACCTGGCCACTATCCTGCAAGAAGAATGGCTTAAACTCCCTCTGACCACTGTGCAGGACGCAGTATATGTCATTCCCAAGACCAACTGACGCTGTATTGGCCGCAAAAAGAGGCCCTACACCATACTAATAAATGATTGTGGTCTAAAACCAGGTGTTTCAGTTTTATTGTCCAACCCCTGTATATCCATAATAATAATAATAAAAAAAAGAAATTAAATGTAAAAATAAAAGTCATTTTTAAAGACACAAAAACAGGAGAAAAGGACACATTTAGCAAGTAAAGCAAAGTAAAAAGAAGAGTGAAGCGAGGAGCACTGGGCTGGTGCGCAAAGGTGTACCTCCGGGTCAGTACTTCCAGGTCAAATGCAAGGGAACCATGGAGATGTCCAGAGAAAGCGGTTTGGTGACCTCTCATACATCAGTGTGCCTCCATGTGGCCAATCATGGACCTGCACCCAAAATGGTTACAGACGGACACAGACAGACCAGGAATGACCAGGAACAACTACACTTTGCACACTACAGAATCTGGATCAGCAACAGGTCCAGATATTTAACCTGCTAGATATCTTTCAGGCATCTGAGAGGCAAGTCTTTTGGATGCCATCTTTGATTAGCCACACATTCTGACTGAGAGCTGATTTGTGAGCACTGAGCGAACACCAATTTTCCTCTGAAGTGAGGCTTTTCCCGGCACTCTTCAAAAAAAGAGTGTTGGAGAGAGAAAAGTGGCTAAAATCGTGTGGTGTGAACACAGCATTACTTGAATGACACCCAGAACTTAAGGGGCTGCAAAGATAGCATTGCTTAAATACTTTCTAATGGCAACACTTTTTTTTAAGAATGGATTTCCTACCCAAACAATACTAGAGATGGGAGGTGGGTACTGGTATGGAGGTATCTTACCATACTCAAGATCCTGTGGTTCGACCAAAAATAGTGAATTACAAAATGACAAACAGTGCAAACTAGCCTCCATAGGAACTTGATCAAATTTGAAGAGTCACATGCCTTATTATTATTATGCTGTATCATCACTGTTGGTCAGAGTTACCCAGAACTCCTAGCAATTCAGTTCATTTCTGTTTATAAGCTCTTATTTTCTCTTTAGATGCTGCTTTCAAATATCAAACATCTCGTTCATATATTATATTTCAGTTAAATGCAAATTTGGCTGCACCTTACATGTTTTGGGTGCCATGAATGTGTTTTGTGACTTGGCTGAGGGTTCAGTTATCTTGTTACGGTTGTAATAAGATAACTCTTACTGCCAGTAATTCTAACAGTGTATGGTTACAGGGTACCTTAACGGTGTACTCTAACAGAATATGTCATTCTGAAGGCTCTTTATTAAATAGCTTTTTTTTGCATCTCAGTTTGTGATCAATACACTGTTGTGATAATTAAAGATGTGTGGTGTGTAAAATTTGTAGTTACTTTAGTAAAGGCTCAAGTTTAATGCAACAGTATAGTTTGTGTGATGTATGACACTACTACTACTACTACTACTACTACTGCTACTAATAATTATTAATACTAATAATAATAATACATTATTATTTAGCAGCTCAAAGTGCTTTACAGACTATTGACATCAGTAATGGAGGAGTACTACTACTACCACACAGACATACACACACACACACACACACACAAGTCAACATAATCCTCCCCATTACTAATGTCAGCATATATATAGATATATATATATATATATATATATATATATATATATATATATATATATATATATATATACACACACACACACACACACACACAATACTTGTACAGTACATTGTTAAACATTTTTGAGTTTTTAAAACTTAATTCAGGTGAGACAACAAATAACCTCAAATGATTTGAGTTTGAATTCAACTTATTAGGGTTTACAGTAGAGTACACAGCACAGTGCAAACTAGCATGCTAGGAATTCTGGGTAACTCAGCCCCATATTCTCTCATTATTTGTCTTTTTGAGTTTGTTCTACTCACTAAAATAAAATAAGGACACTTGAATTTTATAAGTTAAGTTTACTCAAATCATTGAGCTTATTTGTTGCCTCAGCTGAATTACGTTCACTGAAATTATACAAAGAGGTACATAGACTCAAACACTTAAAATTTTAACAAACAAAATATTGTATAACTGCACATTATTTGAACTGTACTGTTGCATAAACTTAAGCTTTTAGCCTTTAAGTAAAAACTTCAGTATTTTCCACAACAGTTATATACTGCAATGATCACAAACTGAGAAGTAAACGATAGCTCTTTAAAAAAAGCGTCCTCAGAAAGGATTAATCCAGCACTATTGTTGCCAGTAATTGTTGTCCGATTACAACTAAACTGACTTCTCGGCAGAGTATCTACACATTCATGTAACATGTAGAGTGCATCCAAAATTGAATTTAGCCCAGATTTAACGTTAAATGTGTTGTTTATTTGACAGCAAAATCTGAAGTAAAAGCTGCATGTTGTTTTAAGTGTTTTCTATTCACAAAAATAAAAAAAGCACACTCGAAATTCCAACCAGATGGTACAGCCAACTTGCCTGGAAGTGACAGCAACTAACTGCAAGGAAATAAATATCACTACATTCAAGTACAAAGTTCAGTGTAGGTGAAATTTGAGCCTTTATATTACCCTCAACCTTCTTCCATAAATCAGGGAGAGAATGAATGAGCAATACAGAAGAAGGAGGAGGACTGAGAAGGCGATGTGATGATTATTTATATTGACAACAAGCCTTAGAGGGCTGGTTAGCCTTGGATGCCCCGCTTCTTGCCTTGCAGCCTCCTAGCCCAGTTCGCAGGAAGACGGTAGGAGCCGTGTTGAAAAGCGCCTTCGCCCCTTAGTGGTCTCACGTCGCTCATTTTCTTTGCTGAGAAACAACACACTAGTACCTCATCAAATTCTGACATCACCTCGTCACAGGGGAGGAGGACACACTCGATTTGACGGGCTAATTGCGTGTGGCATAATTAATCAATGCCTTCTGAACACCACTCTCCCCTCATAGTCTCACACACACATAGGCATACAGAGAGACAGACAGGCCGACACGGACAGGCAGTGATACACAAGAATATGGTCTCACCCTTTGCGCAAAGGGTAATTCAATAATTTTGACTTATGTGTTCTTCTTGAGCGAGGTATTTAGTTATTATGGGTGGATGCGTGTCTCTTCCAAAGATGTATACAGTGTACTAGTATTAGTAATCGGAGTGTTCATAATAGAGGCATCAACAGCAGTGCAGCGTGGCTTTGCCAACAAGGAGGGCGGTACTGATTTCATCACTCTAACTGTAATGATCCAGTCACTATAAGACTATAGGACTGGAGATTCCCCAGACCACAATGTAAAGTCATATAGCTAGCACTAAGAGAGTCCTCAAATCAAACGTCCCTGAAAAGGACCGGAAAGGGAATGAGGGAATTCTAGGGTGCGGTTTTTCTTAATTTCCCATGACAACCTCCACAGAGTGTTCGATCAGAACACAGAACAAGGTAGTACTCAGAGGAAGGTTAATCTCAACTTCACACCCACAACACAGAGACAGCTAGGAGATACAGGGGTTGGACAATGAAACTGAAACACCTGTCATTTTAGTGTGGGAGGTCTCATGGCTAAACTGGACCAGCCTGGTGGCCAATCTTCATTAATTGCACATTGCACCAGTAAGAGCAGAGTGTGAAGGTTCAGTTAGCAGGTAAGAGCACAGTTCTGCTCAAGATATTGCAATGCACACAGCATTATGGGTGACATACCAGAGTTCAAAAGAGGACAAACTGTTGGTGCACGTCTTGCTGGCGCATCTGTGACCAAGACAGCAAGTCTTTGTGATGTATCAAGAGCCACGGTATCCAGGGTAATGTCAGCATACCACCAAGAAGGATGAACCTCCACCAGCATCACGTAGTGACCTGGTCACTATCCTGCAAGAAGAATGGCTTAAACTCCCTCTGACCACTGTGCAGGACTTGTATATGTCATTCCCAAGACGGACTGACGCTGTATTGGCCGCAAAAGGAAGCCCTACACCATACTAATAAATGATTGTGGTCTAAAACCAGGTGTTTCAGTTTCAATGTCCAACCCAGGTATGTGGCTAGCAGTTTGGCCATTAATGCGGTCAACAAGATATGCATTTATTAATGTGCCAGGATGTAGAGACAGCAATGTCGATGTGGTTCTTAACAGAATGAAGAGAAGTAAAGACAACTGGCTAGTGTCCTTCAATGAACTAATATTTGTAAAGCTCCAAAGCATATAGTTAGCTTAGCTGTTGCTTTTCACACATATGAATGACCTCTCTTAGATGCACCATACACACAGCTAATCTTCAGGTTAACATGACACTTAGAGTACATCTGTTGGTCTGTCTGACTTTGCTGTCTGTTGCTGCAATGATAACTAAGAAAGAAGGGGTCCACAAGGGGGCTCCACTGGGTTTTGGTGGCCAATTATCCACCTGACTAAAAGTTTTGAAAAACCACCAAAGTGGCTACGGAATAAAGTTGGGCTTTTGTACAGTCCCCAACTTTGTCACCTCACATAGGCAGGGTCACGCAAGCCTTGAGGGCCAGAAACGTCCTAAGCCCCAAAACATAAGTGGATTTTTATGCAACTACATTCAGAAAGCTGTGGCCTATATCCAGTCCAATTTGCCAAATTGAGTTGCAGCTGTTGTTTGTGCTCTTGGAGGCGTGTTTTGGTCACAGGTGACTGACTGAGTATTAGTATTAGCTAGTGCTAAATGGCCCAACCCTGCACAAACCTAAAATAATGATTACCTGGAAGTCTGAATCTGTTTTCACAGCAATCTCGGGAAGTGAGCGGAATTAGCCACGTTTGAGCACTCTCAAAGTCAGCCTGAGCAAGCATGTTGTCCCATTAAACAGATTCCAAACTAATGACCTTAAGATCCCGTCTTACAAACGACTGCCTTCTTGCTGGGAAAAGAAAACATTATGAGCAAAAAGAAGGCAGTCATACATTAATGATGAGCCCCTCACTTCATATTTCATGACAATGCACAGCCATTACAGAGGCTACCAGAGGGCCATTACCCCAAACCTGATAGGCCACAAATCTTTAGAATAATAGCTACATTAACTGTACTCTAAATGGGACATGCATCAAAGGAAACAAAAGGTATCGTTCTAGCGCACAGAGAAAAAGACCTACAAAAGTGTACATACGTTTATTCAAAATATGCCGCTCTGGAAACGTCCCACAAGATGGAAAAGGGTGTGAGCAGATCCATCAATAGCTTATGGCATGGAAAAACTATGACAGGTAGTGAAGACATTTTTCTGCGAGTGAAAATTCCCAAATCTCCGATGTCATACGTTTCTGCACACAGTGTTTAGACAAGGACAATGTTAGCCTGGAACCATCCTCAGGCCATGTAACGTCAAATGCCTGCACCTTCGTTAGTTTTGTGTCAATCAAGCTCCAGAGCCCTATTCTCGAAAAAGAAAGACTGTGCAATAATGATCTCTTAGAGCTGTTTAGAGTCTTCTGAGGTAGAACCCGAGCTCGAATCCAGACTGCTTTGTATTTGCGGCACACTGCTAAAGCTCTCATCCTCAATTAGCCGGTGTCAGGTACAGCGCAGCACAAAGAGAGCTCCAAACAAGGCTTCGGGTCCATCTTGATAATGCACGAGCCTCTCCAGGTCATACTAAGAGAAGAAGAAGAAGACGAAGAAGAAGGAATAAAGAATTGAGATTCAATCCATAGTGATTGCATTAAACCATCATGGTTCTGCCCCATCAGTCCACCCTTCTCCAACTGCACTGGACCGCATTCACATTACTCAGCATTCGGATCGATTCCAAGTGTCTCTCAGCTTCGCTCATCCACCATTAGGGCATAAACAAGCAATTACCGTCTACGTGTATGATTACCGAAGGGCCGAAGACTATTTCCTGCAGCAAACGGTGCGAGGGCTCATTTGAATAAATCTGCCAAATCGAGGCGGGATCGATAGCAAGTGTAGCTTCAGAGATTTTAACATTGTTGATGTTGAACTTCACGGTGGTAAACGACAATTTACGTTGTCACAGGAAAACCGAGGGGTTGACCTTTTTCTCATTAAAATTTCATTGATTGGCAGACATAGCAGCGCATAGCGGCTATTAAGATTGACGTGAGGGACTACACTCGGCAACAGGAAATTAATTCCAGTCGGCAAACAGTCAAGGTCCTCACGGAAACTTGCTTCTCTTTCATTAGCTTACTATTTTCCGAGCAGATGGCTTTACTTTGAAGTTTTCCATGTCTGGATCAGGCTCAGGAGCTTCCAAATAAAGTGACGGACGTGGGGCGCTGTATCGCGACCGTAAATAATAGAGGTGGCACCATGCAAAACATCATGTCAGGGAAACTAGCCACCCATGACTAGGCAGGAAGTCTAATCTCCAGCTTTTTTCAATTCCATAAAGGTGCCTTATCGTTTTACTCAGAAGCTAAACTGGCTGTGTTCTGTCAAAATGGATGTCAGTGGATACATTTTAAGCGGGAAAGTCTGAAATGATTGGTCGGATGCTTAGGGGGAGAAGAAATACATCTAAAAGTAGTTACACCCCAAAGAAAGTGTGGGAGTGCTGTTGTGAAGGAAGATAAAGGATACCAGTAACAGTAAATGATGATAAATTAAAACTGATATGGGTAATATTCACTAGGCTACACAAACAGAAGTAGGGTCTCTCAGTATGGCATCAGGCCTCCAAGTTTGCTAACGCGACATGCATAAGTCTCAGCATGGAGTTGTAGAGGTTCCTAATGGTGTCATGCAATAATCAATTCCCATGCATCTTAAAAATTCTCACTTAGCTCCTGCGGATTTTGTGGTAAGGACTGAAGGTGGAGTGATACCAGGCCTACTGGCAAGTGACGCTTGACAACAAACCTTTTATCTTGGCCTGACCGCAGTGCTGACCTCTACACATGGATTTTTTGGTCGTCTCCACCAAGACAAAAGCGGGACTCGTCCCTGAAGATGACCTGCTGCTATTCTGCGTCACTCCATGACAGTCTGACATGACACCATTGCAGTCTTTGGTGATGCTGACATGGTGTTAAGGGCAGACATCATAACGGTGTGCAGGCATTTAGTCCTGCAGAGTACAGCCACCTGAAAATGGGCTGGCACTAACAGGATGACTCATGGAGGCATCACTGCTCACTGAATGCCCGCAATCGTGGCTGTTGGGTCGGTCAGGTACAGCGATAAGGCAGGTCCCTGCTTAGTTCATATGCATGGCTGAGCAAGAACCTTGAATCATTAGCATGTCTCACAATGTCAAGCCTATCCCCCCAAGTTGCAGTTCCTGTCGGTTGATTCCTTCTGGATGCAACTATTCTGTTGATGAATTTATGATTTCATATTTGTTTTATTTGAGAGTCAGATCCCCAACATGCAACTTCCTAACATTACAATTACGAGAGAACAGTAACCAGGAGATCTGACATGTACACCTGACTGGCTCTTTGAATGCATGGAATAGAAATCAAGGTTAGTAAGCAAATGTACTTGTGGAGTCATTTAATTCATGCCATATCTTCAAAGCATCATATATATATATATATATATATATATATATATATATATATATATATATATATATTAAATTAAATACATGCAACCAAGGAAGCATGGAAATATTAAGAAAAGCCTGTTTTGAGATGGATTAGTTTTACCTGGGTAGGCATCTCAATTTAGGTGATCACTGATGAGATTTGTAAATTTAAGACAGTATGAATCTGCAAAGTCATCTACAATGTAATTACTGCAAAGTGAATGACCTTCGCAAAATGACCTTCGCTAAAGTCCTACTGCTAGACAGTGTTGTGCAGCACGTTATTGTTGTTACTGAATGTGGCCACTGGCGTGCAATGCTGACGTTACTATTGCACTATGATGTTGTCAAGCAATTCCGAGAACTTACATATTTCCCGTGTCCCCATATCCGTCAACCAGTCAACTTTTGCGAATGGCATTGCTTAACCTTCAGTGGTAAAACCAAAATTATGTTGCTACAGAATACTGCATTTACATTGTCATTTTTTAATAAGGAGAGATCAGTATATGGAACTGGCATACTATGAACCTTAAACACTGTTGTCTCCTTCTTTTTTTCTCCTGTAAGTCATACGTACAAGATGCTAAATCATGATTGAGATAGTAAGTCATTATGAGATACTAAGTAATAACTATATTAGTAAGTCATAATTATGACATAGTAAATCATGATTATGTGACAGTAAGCCATTATGAGATGCTAAGTCATAACCATAAGGTAGCAAGTCATAATTATGCGAGAGTAAATCATGATTATGAGATGCTAAGTCATAACTATGAGGTAGAAAGAGCGCTTCATAATTATGGTACAATGAGTCATAATTATGAGATATTAAGTCATAATCATGAGATAGTAAGTGATAAGTATGAGATGCTGAGTCATAATTATAAGAGCGATTTATAACTATGAGAAAATAAGTCATAATTATAAGAGAGTAAGTCATGATTATGTGATAGTAAGTCATAATTATGAGGCAATATGTCTTAATTATGAGGTAGAAAGAGTGATTCATAATTATGGGACAATACGTCATAATTATGAGTTATTAGGTCATAACCATGAGATAGTAAGTGATAAGTATGAGATGCTGAGTCATAATTATGAGAGCCTTTTATAATTATGAGACAATAAGTCATAATTATGAGAGAGTAAGTCATGATTATGTGATAGTAAGTCATAATTATGAGGCAACATGTCATAATTATGAGATTCGAAGTCATAACTCTGAGGTAGAAAGAGTGATTCATAATTATGGTACAATAAGTCATAGTTATGAGGTATTAAGTCATAATCATGAGATAGTAAGTGATAAGTATGAGATGCTGAGTCATAATTATGAGAGTGATTTATAATTATGATACAATAAGTCATAATTATAAGAGAATAAGTCATGATTATGTGATAGTAAGTCATAATTATGAGGCAATATGTCATAATTATGAGATGCAAAGTCATAACTATGAGGTAGACAGAGTGATTCATAGTTATGGGACAATAAGTCATAATTATGAGATATTAAGTCATAATCATGAGATAGTAAGTGATAAGTATGAGATGCTGAGTCATAATTATGAGAGCGATTTATAATTATGAGACAATAAGTCATAATTATAAGAGAGTAAGTCATGATTATGTGATAGTAAGTCATAATTATGAGGCAATATGTCATACTTATGAGATGCGAAGTCAACTATTAGGTAGAAAGGGCGATTCATAATTATGAGACAATAAGTCATAATTATAAGAGAGTAAGTCATTATTATGTGATAGTAAGTCATAATTATGAGGCAATATGTCTTAATTATGAGATGCGAAGTCATAAATATGAGGTAGAAAGAATGATTCATAGTTATGGGACAATAAATCATAATTATGAGATATTAAGTCAATCATAAGATCGTAAGTGATAAGTATGAGATGCTGAGTCATAATTATGAGAGTGATTTATAATTATGAGACAGTAAGTCATAATTATGAGAGAGTAAGTCATGATTATGTGATAGTAAATCATAATGATGAGGCAATATGTCAAAATTATGAGATGCGAAGTCAACTATGAGGTAGAAAGAGCTGTTCATAATTATGATACAATACGTCATAATCATGAGATATTAAGTCATAATCATGAGATAGTAAGTGATAAGTATGAGATGCTGAGTCATAATTATGAGTTAGTAAGTCTTAACTATGACATAGTAAGTCATAAGTAACCACATCTGGTTTGTCCCCACCAGTTACATGCCTTCTATGTAGACATCAAAGAACAATTTAAAACACTGCGCAAATGCTTTTCTATGGCACCTTTAAGACAGATGACAGAACGGAAAGCTAATACATCATATGCATATTTATGTGCAAAACAAAGATGGGGAATCCATGACAAAGAGATTCCGAATACATCACACAACGCATTAGCTACACCTGAGCGCAAGCTTAAATCCCTTGATACAATCAGCCGAGCAGCTGCTCTTTGTCTTTCCTTCAGAACGGGGTGTCTCTAATCGCTTTTCTACAGCAACTATCACTTTACGGCCTAATCTGCAGCATCGCTGATTCAGATGATTTGCAGTTTTATTAACGCTGGTTGCCAAAGTGCAGGGTAAGCCAACACAAACCATGTTTTTAAGCGACCCCGGACACAGCGGAAATCTATCACCCCCAGAAGCCGACGCGAAGTAGAGTTTACGGCAAAGCCGCACCAACGTTGCAAACTTGATAGACTCCATAAAAGAAAGATAACCTAACGATTACATAAAAAGTCGAAGTTTATGTGAAATCAAAGATGATATGTGAGCACAAGTGGCCGGTGTGCAGGCTACGTTCGGATGGGGATTAGACGAGGGAGGGAGAGGGAGAATGTTATTTGGCGTTCTCTTGAGGAATATTAACTGGTGAACAGGCGGCCCAGCATCTCCGTTCTGGAGTGTGCTTCCCTTTGATGGCTGGGGAGATCAAAGCCAGGAGATTTGCAGCTATCTGCAGTAAATTTTGTAGTCACCCCCAGTCCTCCTGCGTTCCCTTTCATATTTTCTTCTTACATGAAGAGCTGGATGATCAGAAAAGGTTGCGTGTGGTGAAAGTCCTGGTAAGACTACAAGGCAAGCTCGCAAAACTATTAATAATGCATTGCTGTTATTGCCATGCCTGTTTTTTTTTTTAGGGGTTGGGGGTTGGCTTGGAGCAAAGTCCTTAACTCATTGTTTATCTTTTTGGCATTATGTGCAGCTCGTTCATATTTCACACGGTGTTTTCACATCTGAGATTGGAGAGTGTGTTACAATGCCTTCAGTCTGAGGAGTCGTTTGGCATTTTGATGTGCGGCGAGGGCCTCTTTTGGGACAGGCAATCTTCAAGCCTACACGGAACAGCCAGATGTCATTGTCCTATCACAAGCAGTCATAAATAACGCAATGAAGCATTTATGACTCATCAGATACTGGGCCAAGCTTCAAGAGCATGTGTGGTCTGAATGTCAGAAGAGAGGTGGGCCCTCACAACAGGTGCACGTAACCACACGCGGCCTTTATCTAACGCTATCAATTTTTAAGTGGCTCGTTTCACATTCTGCTATCCTGTTAATCATACTCTGTGATTTGAGATGTTTAAAGGACTGTAAAACAATGATCTGACTTTTTAACTGGCCACCATGTAAACTAGTGGCCTTCTGTACCCCTCTAACTGATCAACTTTCTTCAGCAAACTGATGCTATATATATATATATATATATATATACACATACATACATACATACATACATATATATATTTATATATACAGTATATACAGACCCAGCCCTGACCAATGTGATGCCCTAAGCAAGATTTTGGCTGGTGCTCCTTGGATGGCGAAACGCAGGTAATAATAGCACCTAAGCTACAATATATAACTCCTATAACACGCTAAAGGCATATTATTACATGTAGCATTCATCCACAGAACTTGTATTCAGTAAGCATGCTCATACGATGCAGGCTGTTTACTGTACATATCAAATTCTAATGTTAAAAAGGGAATTACCTGAAAATGAAACTCTTAAGTCTTGCTAGTTAATGGCACATTTTAATTCACTGTTGTAAGCAGGGCTAACACTGGCTAGCTAACTTGGCAACAAGCAGTTGCACTGTACTATTCAATTCTTACCTTGAACTACATATATACACTATATAAATATATACACAAAAGTATTTACTAACCCATTCACATCACTGACTTCAGGTGTTCCAATCACTTCCATGGCCACAGGTGTATAAATCTAAGTACCCAGTCAAGCAGATTGCTTCTACATACAAAGAAGGAATGGCTCGCTCTCAGGAGCTCAGGGAATTCCAGTGTTGTGCTGTGATAGGATGCCTCCTGTGCGACCAGTCCAGTCGTGAAATTTCCTCACTACTAAATATTCCACAGTCGAGCGTCTGGGGTATTATAACAAAGTAAAAGAGATTGGGATCAACAGCAACTCACACATAGTGAGGTCCCCAACTTTCTGCAGAGTCAGTCACTACAGACCTCCAAACTTCATGTGGTCTTCAGATAAGCCAGTGCATAGAGAGCTTCATGGCCAAGCAGCTGCATCTAAGTCTTACATCACCAAGCGTAATGCAAAGCGTCAAATGCAGTGGGAGTAAAGTGCAGTCACTGGACTCTAGAGCAGTGGAGACCTGTTGGAGATGTGGAATGACGAATCATGCTTCTGGGCTCTGTCGATGGATGAGTCTGGGATTGGCGGCGGCCAGGAGAAAGGTACTTCTCTGACTGCATTGTGCTGAGTGTAAAGTTTGGTGGGAGAGGGGATCATGGTGGGGGGTTGTTTTTCAGGAGCTGATCTCGGCCCCTTAATGCAGGCCAAGAGATGTTGGACAATTTCATGCTCCTAACTTTTTGGGAACAGTTTGGGGACGGCCCCTTCCTGTTCCAACATGACTGCAAACCAGTGCACAAAGCAAGGTCCATATAGGCAAGGATAAGGGACCTTTGGCTTCCCAAATTAGAGCGGAGAACCTAGGCTTTCTCGTTCAACATCAGTATCTGACCTCACAAATGCACTTCTGGAAGATTGGCCAAAAATTCCCATTGACACTTTCCTAAAGCTTTTGGAAAGCCTTCACAGAAGTGTTAAAGATGTTATAGCAGCAAAGGGTGGGCCGCCATCATATTAAACCATTATGGATTGAGAAAGGGATGTCACTCAAGTTCATGTGTGTGTGAAGGCAGAGGAGCGAATATCTTAAATCTTACCTGTCCACAGTCAGTTTTGAATAATGCTCCAGTCATGGTGGGGCTACATTTTGAGATATCTCAGTTATGTTTTAAGAGAGTTTGTTTGGATATTGTCATGTTTGGTCAGAATTTTGATGGACCTTATTTGGTTTTAGACAGAATTAGGTTGAGCCACAGTTATGTTTGGTCAGACTTTTGATGGAGTTTCCCGCTACAGTTGGTTTCAGACAGAATTTTGTTGGGGACTATTCAGGTTCAGACCGAATTCAGAATTTTTACCTGGTTACGGTCAAGTTTGCACAGGATTGGGTTGGGCTCCAATCAGGTTAAGACCAACATTTGTCAGGCTAAATTAATGTTCTAATTGAATTCGTCAGAATACACAAATATTTTTACTAGGACACATCTGGATTCAGACAGAACTGTATATGTCTGTAGTAGGGTTCAAACAGAATTGTCTTTTCTCTGAAATTCAGGCAGAATTTGGCTGGATTATTGTCAGGTTCTCACATCTTTTGTCTGAGTCTGATAAAATGTTATCAGAATGCTGTGGGGATTGTCGTATTTCAGTCAAGTTTGCATTTGATAGAAGAATGCTTGTTAAAAAAATAGTTGGACCCAGAAGCAAGTGTGGGACTGCAGTGCTGTTGGGAAGGAAGATAAAGGTTACCAGGAACAATAGATGCTGATAAATGATATGGGGTGTATTTATTGAGCTACACATACAGAAGTAGTGTCTCTCAGTATGAGGTTGGGCCACCATGTTTGCCAACGCAACACGCCACACATCTCAGCATGGAGTTGTAGATGTTCCTAATGGTGTCCTGTGATAATCCATCCCATGCAGCTTGAATATTCTCACACAGTTCCTGCAGATTTTGCAGTAGAGGTGGAAGTGGAGTGACACCAGGCCTTCTGGAAATGTGATGCATGACAATGAACCGCTTGGCAATCTTGGCAATGACCACACACAGCTTCTTTAGCCATCTCCACCAAGAGAAAAGCAGGAGTCATCTGCTGAACATGACCCGCTACTATTCTGAGTCACTCCATGGCAGTCTGGTATGACACCACTGTCTTTGGTGATGCAGACATGGTGTTAAGGGCAGTCATTGTAACGGTCTGCATGTAACGGTTCTGTGTCATGCAGCCGTCTGCCAGTGATGCTGATACTAACAGGATGGCCTGTGCAGGGCATCACTGCTCGCTGAATGTCCACAATGGCTGTTGGGTCAATCAGGTACAGTGGTAAGGCCCATCCTTATACACACATGCACGACTGATAGTGCAACTTGAGTCATTCGGAAATGCTGGGTAGCTAATAACTTGACTGGAACAGTCGCCCAAATACCCGTCCATTGTAATAATGATTTCAAAGCATGAAATCGTCCCTGTATCATAGAGGCACGTGAGCGCAAGCGCTTATGTCGTAGAGGGTTTCTCCTGGTGATTGGGGGCCCTTTGTATCTCCGTCCTGTAATTTCCGCTCTCTGCATTTGGGGCCTCACAAGAAGATCATTTTCTGGCATCGGAGGGACGAGACGAGGTTTAGCACCAAGGACAGTCCAGTGTCAGTGCAGCAGCTCTGAGGAAAATTAGGGTTACGCGATTACATTAGCTTCTACAAGCAGCGCTGCGAGCACTGCTTCATAATTGGATCCATTTTGAGGAGGTTTAAGGGAGCGCTTGAATGAGATACGGAGACAGAGAAGGCAGCTTCAGCACTCTCTACTCACTACCCCTCTCTCTCTCTCTCTCGGTGGCTTTATCGGCTTTAGCGGTGGCTTTATCGGGCTGTAGAACAACAGAGCAGCAGTGGTGTTAAAAGCCCTGTCACATGCAATTGGCACAGAGCTGAGCAGAAATGACACCGTGTCCCTCAAAACGGGCAGCCTCTCTCCTGACCGTTTACGTGGCCTGCTCTTATTCACTCCACACTGAAGCAGGGAAGGAGCGCATGGGGACCTGAAGAAAAGACAACTGTAAGAGATGCCACGCTAAGCTGAACAGTACACACAGTACTGGGGCATTTAATGTCATACTTGTCCTTCTCTAAATAACAGTTGTTTTTTATTGTCTTCAAGGAACAGGTGAGTTTTGGCATGAAGCACATGAAATTTTCACACCACATTTGCAGAAATTACCAATAAGCTTAACTTCCTTTACCATTTATGATTGCCAAAATGCACATGTTGCTATGTGTATAAAGATGGGTTACGTGGGCCAGATGTGGTGGAGCTACAGTTATGTTTGGTCAGAATTTTGGAGTTTTGCTGGGCTACTTGAGTCTGGAAATAATTTCATTTGACCGCCGTCAAATAACCAAATTTTTGCTTGGCTAGTTAACATTTGTCAGCCTACATTATGGTTATTATATGATTTGTCAGGCTACCCAAATTTTGTTGGGCCATAGTTGGTTTCAGGCAGAAGTTATTTGGGCCTTAATCAGGTTCAGACAGAATTCAGATGGGCTACAGTTCTGACAGAATTATATTGGTTTCCAGTTGAGTTTGGACATGCTCATGATCATTCTGCATTTTCTTATTTGAACCTGTTCTTAAAGTTGTGTATTTTGTTTCCATATGTACTGTTTAATTTGCACTTTTGTAAGGTGTCCTTGAGTGACAGACAGGCGCCTATGAAATAAAATGTATGATTATCTGCCTGGAGTTAGGCTTACATACAATACAATGCTGTTGGGTTATTACCATGTTGGTACAGAAATTGGTTGCGCCACGGTTAGCTTCAGTAAGAGCTTAGCCAGACTAGAGTCAAGTTTTATACAGACATCCACACCTCGTCAGGCTACACCAAGATTGGAGAAGGGTTTTGCTAGGCCACAGCTGGCTTCAGACAGAAATGCTGGGTTTAAACAGATTTGTTTTCCTGTGATATTTGGATTCAGGCAGGATTTTGTTGGGCTATGGTCAGTTCATGTGGCGGGTGAGAGGTGGGGTCGCCATTGTCTTAAACAGGTCACATGCTAGCACAGACTCCTTAGAAGCAGGCTCACTCCCCAGTGTAAGGGGAGTGAGCCTGCAGTGTTAGGGGAGTGAGCCTGCATCACTGTCTGGTACGGCAGCTGTTCTGCCTACGACTGCAAGGCCCTGAAGAGAGTGGTGAGGACAGCGGAGTCCATCATAGGCAGCAAACTTCCAGACCTGCAGGACATCTACCGGTCCCACTGCCTGAGGAAAATCCAGAAGATCCGGTTGGACTGTAGCCACCCAGCACACAGCCTGTTCACCTTACTGCCATCAGGCAGGAGGTACCGCAGCATCCAGGCCAGAACACACCGGCTAATGAACGGTTTCTACCCACAAGCCATCAGGTTCCTGAACAGGCTGTGAACCTTTCACCAACACCACCATCACCATCAATATCACAAATATAACCAATACCATCAATACCACCAACACCATCAATACCACCAACACCACCAATACCATCAATACCACCAACCCCATCAATATCACCAACACCACCATCAATACCACAAATATAGCCAATACCATCAATACCAACAACACCACCAACACCATCAATACCACCAACACCACCAATACCATCAATACCACCAACCCCATCAATATCACCAACACCACCTTCAATACCACAAATATAACCAATACCATCAATACCACCTACCCCACCAACACCATCAATACCACCAACACCACCAATACCACCAACCCCATCAATATCACCAACACCACCAATACAACCAACACCATCAATACCACCAACACCACCAATACCATCAATACCACCAACCCCATCAATATCACTAACACCACCACAGCACTGCACTCGGACACTTTATTATTAATACTCTATATAGCACTGCTATGGACAACATCACTAAGTCACTTTATACAACAGGAATAGATATATACATTCATATTTACATTTATATTAGCTCCACTCTCATAAATGTGCATATCAGAATTCCTACAGAGCCCTCCCGTCTCTGTATATTCAGTATTTTGTGTATATTTTATGTATTTTCTATTTATTTAATATAACTTTTATATCTCTTTATTTTAATGTTTAGTATGTATATAGTTTTGCCCTCCTGTAGAGCACCAACCTGAGCCTCACCACAAGCATTTCAATGCATAAATGTCCTGACATGTTGTGCAAATGACAAATAAACCTGAAACTTGAAACTTGAAACTTGAGAGGACGCTGGCCTCCAGGTTGAACGCTGGAGAGAGACTCTAGAGGAAGGACTCTGAAGGCTGAGGAAGCCTCACAAGTTATGTATTGGTTTATTTGGTGCAATGTGGAAATAAAGCTCTCTGGTTCCCCGGCGCTGGGTGTTTGTGTGCCATTTGGGCCTCGTCAAGGGTTTCTCAGTCAGTGTGCTTCTCTTCCCACCCCACCCCACCGGATGGGGTACATAAGTTTGACCTTGAGCATGACCTTGAACTATGCCATAATGGGAACATTTTTACATGGAGAAAGTTCTTCCGTTATTATCATGTAGAATTGTGCAGATGTTTAAAAAAGACATTTCTATAATCAGCTATTCCAACAACAGTCCCCAAATATCCTCGGAATGTTGCAGTTATGTCATTAGGTTTACCCTTAACCTGCCATTCAATTTGCTAAGTGATAACTAGCTTTGTGAAACAGCGCCCTGGTCTGGAAGTCAACAACCAGCAATAAGATAAGCAACCAAGTGTGGCAAAGCATAATAGGTACAACACAGTGCAACATCAATCGAGCACATTAGATTAATATGAATGGGAGACAATGAAGTGTAGCGTAATACTGAATGTATGCCAACTGAAGAGTGCCAGTTCAGCACAGTGATGCAGTACAGTATGTGCAAACGTTCAAAGAACCGTGCGAGTGCAAATTAAAAGAACCAGCATGTTTTACACGTGCAGTCATTATACCAGTCTCCAATCACTCCTAACTGTCTGAGCCGGAGAGAAAGTCACGGGGGGACCTCAGGGTTGTTCCGCTGGAGTGATCATCATCAGTTTACCTGATTTGTTTTTCTCCACCTACTGAAGCATGTGAAGGGAAGAAGTGAGTAACAGTGAATGTGCAGCTAAAGGGACCCACTAAAGATCCACCTAGCATTCAATCAGGTAAACTGTATGAGCTATTATGTTTCAGGCAATACAGTGAAAAACAGCACAACAGAACATTCTGTTCCTGACACACATACACCCGCTCTGCTCCCAACACATACGGCTTCCCATCATTACCTGTACCCTGATGATTAAGAGAAGAAACACTGTTGTGCATTTTTTAGTCAGGTTAGAGAGAGTGAGGGAGAAAGGGAGGGAGGGAGACGACATAAAATAGACAGAAGAAGAGAGAAAAAAGATTGAAGAGATAAAAGAGAGAAGGGTACAATAACTGCAACTGTAAAAGAAAGGGCCAGAAACAGCTAGAAACAGAAAACGAGTAAGAAAGAACAGCGAGCAAGACAACAGAGAGAGGGACAGATGGAGAGAGAGGGGGAGACAGTAAAACAAACACAAGAGAAAGAGAGGAAAGAGAGAGAAAAGAAATAGAGGAAGAATGACTAGAACAAGAGAAAAAAATGAAAAAAGTACAGATGAAGAGAGGGAAGGACACAGAAAGAAAGAACAAAGAGAAAAGAGACAGGAGAGAGTGGAATAAGAGAAAAAGAGACAAAAATACAGAAAGAAAGAGAGAAAGAAAAGGCAAAGAGGGAGTGATGAAAATGAAAACAAAGACAAAAGAGAGGGATGGATGAAAAAGAGAGGGAGACAGAATGAAAGGACACACAAAAAAGAGAGAAATAAAGAAAAAATAAGAGGGGCAGAAAGAAAAAAGAAATAAAAAAAGAAAGAAAGAAAAACAGGTATAAACAAAGACAAAAAGAGAGAGGGGCAAAAAAAGACAGAAAAGAGAAGAGAACGTAAGAGGGAAACCAGAGAGGGGGAGGGAAAGAAGAGAGAGAGAGAGAGAGAGAGAGAGAGAGAGAGAGAGAGAGATCAGGAATGAATATGAACATTTCAGCATGTGACAGACATCTCCAGTGAAGGCGTGTAGGCCTGTGTGTTGATGTTGGCTGACAGAGCTGCCAGGCTGGGTGAAGGGGCGTTAGCGCGCATGGTGGGCCGGTTGATTAATGTTGGGGGGGTTTGGTGGGGGTGCGTGTGAGGAAGCAGTGCAGTGTGATTAATTGGGCTCAGGACCTCATCTGCAATGTTTTGATGAAAATGAAGAGAGGAAGAGGGGAAGGAAGCCACAGCACCCTAATGAAGCTGGAATGTGAGCAACTGTGGGACACTGATTGTGTGTGCGCACACACTCACACACACACACACACACTCACACGTACACTTACACACACTCACACATACACACACATACACACACATACACACACACACACACTCAGACGTACACTTACACACACACACACACACATACACACACACACTCAGACGTACACTTACACACACACAAGTACACTTACACTTACACACACTCACACATACACACACGTACACTTACACACACATACACTCACACACACACACACACACTCACACGTACACTTACACACACTCACACATACACACACACAGTCAGACGTACACTTACACACACACACACACACACACACACACACATACACACACACACACACACACACACACACACACACACACACACACACACTCACACGTACACTCACACGTACACTTACACACACTCACACATACACACACATACATACACACACACACACACACACACACACACACACACACACACACACTCACACGTACACTTACACACACACACACCTTTTCTTCAAATGCCGGGATGAAATATCGGGAATTCTCACTCATTTCTCTGGCCCTGCCTCCCTCGCTCTGAATCTCATTAGGATTCAGGCTCAGTTACTCAAACCCTGCGAGACAATGCTGCAGAAAATCTTTCACCTCGGCTTCAGCACTCAACACGCTGGCCTGCCCAATTCATATCAGTGTTTCCCCAACTGCCCACTAATGCACAACAAAAAGCCCCCTTAACGCTCGCTATGTTTGGTTTGGGAATGATCAGTGATTGGCATCAAAATGAGCTGAACCATAAGAGTAAGCACTTGACTCTGGCTTGTCCAGTCAACTGCAGGTGTGGCTAATGAAGCAGGACAGTGTTGGGAAAGCTACTCCAAGAAGTGCCCTTGTACAAATGGCTAATTACTTTCCTCACGCTGTACTGGGATTATTTCAGTTCTGCTCTGCTCACCCATACATGTCTGAACTAACTGGAGAGTACAGGGCAAAGCGTAGCCCCTCACATTTTACTGAGAAGACGCAGCAACATCTCTTCTTCCTCAGGAGACTAAAACAGGACCACTTGTCTCCTTAGACCTCTCTCTCTGCCACTGCACCGTTGACAATGTACTGACCAACTGTGTGACAGTGTGGTACAGCAGCGCCACAGTGACTTACAGTAAGGTCCTCCAAAAAGTGGTGAAGACCGCGTACAATCAACCAACAGGAATGAAATTTGTTGGGTAGGTTAGGTCTTTGACATTGACCGACCCAACAGCCACAGTCATTCAGTGAGCAGTGATGCCCTCCATGAGTCATCCTGTTAGTGCCAGCACCATTGGCAAACGGCTTCACAACATGATGACCATCCTTAGCACCATGTCACTGTCGCCAAAGACCGCAATGGTGGGGTGCCAGACTGTCATGGAGTGACTCAGAATGACACCTGGTCTTCTTCAGTGATGAGTCTGCTTTAGTCGTGGTGAAGAGGAGCAACGGATGTGTGTGGAGACACCGTGGTCAACACCAAGATGGTTTATTGTCATGCATGACACGTCCAGAAGAGCCGGTATCACTCCAACTCCAAACCTACCGCAAAACCTGCAGGAGCTGTGGGAGAATATTCAAGCTGCATGGGATGGATTATCACAGGACACCTTTAGGAACCTCTGCAACTCCTGGCCGAGATGTCTGGCGTGTTGTGTTCGCAGTCACGGTGGCCTGACGCCATACTGAGAGACACTACTTCTGAATGCGCAGCTGCCAATGGTGCTGGCCCAAACATGATAACTCTTGGAGGGCATCACTGTTCAATGAACATCCACAACCGTGGATCACGGTCAGGTACAGCAATGCGACCAGCCCTTGCTTACATCACCTGCACCACTGAGCGTGAAACTTGAAT
The DNA here is from genome assembly GCA_024036415.1 of Prochilodus magdalenae. Classification (NCBI taxonomy): domain Eukaryota; kingdom Metazoa; phylum Chordata; class Actinopteri; order Characiformes; family Prochilodontidae; genus Prochilodus; species Prochilodus magdalenae. The sequence goes on along the minus strand of JAMWET010005764.1, from coordinate 198,237 downwards.
CATTTGCATGTTTCACAATGTCAAACCTACCCACCAGTGGTTCTGGCCATTCAGCTACACTAGCTCTTTGCATCAAGATTGGATACCTGATTGCAGCACATCCTACCAACTCGACCAACAAGTCCCTAGGCAGCGTGCTATGTTTAACCACATGCATGCAAGCCAATAAAGGCTGTAGTCTGGTTTTCTGATTGTAAGTTCTTTTTTTGGAGGATATATCTCCCCCCACTGGTTTAGGGAACCAATGAGGGAGCATCGGGTTTGGAAGGCGAGAGATCAGCAGGTACCGGGGATTAGAACAAAAGTCCCTAATGTAAAATCCAAAAAGATGAACAGCAATTATCACCCAGCATGCCCTGCTCCCAATTATATTTGAGATGAAAGTCGGTGGTGTGACGTTTCTTGACACTTTTAATCACTTCCATTTACAGGAGTGGCAGCATCCTGCTTCGTCCATCACAACTCGCTCCCTTGTTGTAGCGCCCTTGGCATGTGGTGGGGAAGTGAACACATTTGAAACTTTTGGTTACTTTGGGCTGAGCAATTAGCACACTTCTGGACTTGACTAGACATTTTTAACATAGTTTATATGGGACACATTCACAAAGTCAAACTCTACGACTTCAAAACAGCAAAAGCTTGCATCTATGGAAACAGACCCAGGATAAAAATCTGAGATAAATTCCTTTTTCCCTCCACAGCGGAATTCAAAAGGCTAAACGTCCTGGGTCATTTCTACAGTCGCATTATTGAAGGTAAGATTACCCACGCGGTCCGGAAACCTTGAATTAGCTCTGAATCATTTTTTCTTAAAATGACATTTATTTATTTATTTCCCGCCTCGCTTTTTGCGCTGTGCCATTCTCTTTAATGCAGGAGACATAGCCGTATTCCTCAGGGTCCTGTCCCAAAGCTTCATTTTTGACTTCAGAATGTGGTGGAGATAAAGTGGAGCTCGCGCCGCGCTGCCTCCTTAATCAGAACACGCTGGCTGCTCTTATCTGTCCACGGCAAACCCTGCTACTCTCACTCGCTGCTGACTTCCCCCATAAAACGCCCAAAAACAAACTGTCTTCATGTAATGTGGCTTCCTCCCACACGTTTCGCCAGGCTTATCGCTCAGCTGGTGGGGGGAAAAAGATGATCTGTTTGTAATTACGGCTCAGGAACAATGGCAGAAGCTTTGAGCTATCTCAGTGACTTAGCAGTCCATGGTTATTTTTGTGCCCACCAAAGGAGGTTAGTGCTACTTACTCACAAGCCTGGACAGCCAAAAATGGGAATCACTACAGACGCAATTCAGGCCTCAAAAAGGCGACTACAGCAGGGTTTAGCTCGTTTTAGCTCCTCCGTTTTTATACATAGCAGCAGGACTGGTGAATTAGTGGTTGGTGTGGCACAACAGACAACACCACTTGTCATTGAGCTACCACACCATGTGGGAGTTTGGGGTTCAATGCTTGGTCTGGGTGACTATGCTGTGCTACACCAACAAGAGTCCTTGCACAGGATTGCTAACACTACATTGGCCTACCTGTGATATGATTAACCTTGTAAGTCGCTCTGGATAAGAGCGTCAGCTAAACGCCATCAATGTATAAGGTATTCAATGAACTGAGACTATCATAGTCAGGCCTTTAGTTTTAGTCATAATGTCAAAATTAATGAACACAAAAATATAGAAGTCTCTTCTTTATGCTAATGTTCATTTCTGCTAGATTGGGATTTCTAATAGTATATTAGCACTGAGTTAATGGTAAGGTGCATTAACATTTCAATGATTAACATTGTTATATTACATTATATTATACTTTTAAATTTTATTTCATATATTAAACAGTGCATTAGGGTGTATTAGCACTATTTCTATTAATATATTAGCAATTAGCTTAGTTAATGTTAGGTTGCACTGACATTACAATGATATACCTTATTACATTATTTTTATATTATATTCTGATCGCTGGTTTGTACCTACATCTAATTTCCAGGTTTAATAATGAACTACTTCCTGGTTATCATTTAACTATCAGATTTTCTTCTAATAAAGTTTGTCACATTACTTGGAATTATGTTGGCAGTTAATCTAACTTGTTAGATCTTACCTTTTTGCCAAATCGTCACAAGTTCCACATGTAAATCATAAATCTGAGTTAAAATTAGTTTTATATGTAGACAGTGTACAGTCACATACGATTGTTTTTTCCATACCTCACATGTGATATACTGTACATTGTCACTATACAAGTACTGACTTTAATGTAAGTCAATGGAAGCAGACTTTTTTCCAGTCATTTCTGTTGGTGCATTCATCATGAAACTTTCACACCGTGTAAACAGCAGCTGGTGTGTTCCAGTTATGTATAACTATAAAAATCAATAAAAGTCAAAACTGGCAAAAATGGAGATGTTTAGCTGGGTATACAGATTCTTTGGAGAGTGATGGTATGTGGCTTTTCCATTAGTTTCTTAAATTTTGATAAGTTCAGCTCCCCCTCTAGTTCAAACCAATAGTAGATCTCACTTAGCTATATCTACAGGGGTTGGACAATGAAACTGAAACACCTGTCATTTTAGTGTGGGAGGTCTCATGGCTAAATTGAACCAGCCTGGTGGCCAATCTTCATTAATTGCACATTGCACCAGTAAGAGCAGAGTGTGAAGGTTCAGTTAGCAGGTAAGAGCACAGTTCTGCTCAAAATACTGCAATGCACACAACATTATGGGTGACATACCAGAGTTCAAAAGAGGACAGATTGTTGGTGCACGTCTTGCCTGGCGCATCTGTGACCAAGACAGCATGTCTTTGTGATGTATCAAGATCCAGGGTAATGTCAGCATACCACCAAGAAGGACGAACCTCCACCAGCATCACGTAGTGACCTGGCCACTATCCTGCAAGAAGAATGGCTTAAAATCCCTCTGTCCACTGTGCAGGACGCAGTATATGTCATTCCCAAGATGAACTGACGCTGTATTGGCCGCAAAAGGAGGCCCTACACCATACTAATAAATGATTGTGGTCTAAAACCAGGTGTTTCAGTTTCATTGTCCAATCCCTGTAGCTAGACACCTCGGAGAAAAACCTGACAGAGTTTTTAACCCACACAGTAACTTTCCTGGAAATCGTCAGGCCTTCCCTAAAGACATAGAAGGCTTTAAGGATTCTTCACTAGCTGTATGTTATACAGTGCATACCACCATTCTGCTATGTACTATCAATATACTAACAAATCCTTTTGACCTTCTTGATCCTAACCTTTGGGGTCTCAACTTGATATCCATATGTTTCATATCAAAACAATTTTAGGTTCTTCTGTAATGACTGAATGTTTTCAACATGATTAGTAAGACCTTAGTGTGTTCCTGAGGGATCTATTGGTCTTTTTTCCACAAAATGTAGACCCACAAACCACAGATTACTCACAGTGAGCCAAATGACATCTTAACACTCCTTCTCTGGATCTGAATAAGTGTTACATAAATCCTCACAATGGAACCAAAAGGACCGATTCTACAGATTCAGGGGCATATTTCAGTCCTGTAATATCACAAACACAGAGAAACATTCAGAGACACATTGAGAAACATAGAATTCAATGCATGGGTGCATTCATTGACCCTAGAGGGTTAACAAAGTAGCTAATTTGTGTGGTACTAGGTTCCATTACTCATTAGCTTCATTAGCCTCACAGCTCCTGTGTGAAACCAAAGAAAGCACAAAGAGAAAAGCTGACTTGGGTAAATTTGACATGCAAGCAATCACCATTTAAGTCTTGAATTCCGAATACAGAGATACACCTTTAAAGTAAGCTCAATCAGCGTTTGAAAAATTTTAGAAAAAATAAATCTTTCAGATGGAAACAAGTAAAGGCTGCGCTCTGGAGACGGCTATGATTAGACTGTGACTTTACAGTGGTGGTGATAGGGGCCGGATATCTGATGCCTTAATGCTAAAAGCTACCCAACAAAAGATTATCACATTAAATGTAGATTTGAAATAAGGCTACCCTTATACTGAGTTTATGGATGCTTTATAACTTGTTTACAAATTATTATTAGTTAGATCATAAACACTTTACAAAGTGTTAATAAGTGTTTATAAAATGTTAATAAAAGGTGCAAAATGAGCTCTTCTACCTGCGGAATAGGAATTTATACTGAAGCTGGCAGGTTAAGTGCTTACTGATAGAAAACACAAAGTACGATCAGTAAACATCAAAATGTCGGCTTTCACAGTGTTATTTGAGGCAGCCTTGAGCTAGAGGTTAGGGAACCAGTCCTATGGTCAGTAGGACATGGACATGAACCAAACAGGACATGACTGAAGTGCCCTTGAGCAAGGCACCTAACCCCTAACTACTTCCTGGGTGCCTTGGGTAGGGCTCCCCACCTCTTCAGGTAAGTGTGCTCAATGCCCCCTAATGTGTGTATTTACTAGTGTGTACATGCATGTGGGTGTTTCACTTTGCAGATGGGTTGAACAGACAAATAGGGTAAATGAAACAGTTCTGAATTCTAATTCTAATTCTATTTCTAAAACAATGTCCTAATTCTAACAACAGGTTACCCTTCATCATCTTATTTATGTGTTGTCATTGCTATTGCTTATTAATAGGTAGTTTACTAATTTATAACCTACTTAATACCCCTTAATGAACACATTTTAACCTAATCCTAAATGCTTTATAATCTTAAATGTGTTTTTGCTCTATTATCTGTTCCTGGGGGTTGGACAGGTATTTTAAGGCAGACCTTGTTTTCTTTGTTTTAGACTTACCCCTATTTTACCACATTAGCATTCCATAACCTGGTCCCCATCATCCACCACTGTAAGCAAACTAAAGTCTCTACAGGCAAGCATTTCATATGAAGCCATGTCGAATGACTCTGTATACATCTGAAGAACTGAATTATGCAGTTATCCTGATAAACCAATAGAATTCTCCTTCAAGCAAAGAACTCTGGGGCATGGAAGTAAAGGAAGTAGATGTCAATTTCAGTTAAGTACTTTGTTTAAATGACAACGCAGGCACAGTTGGTGGGGAGGGGTATACAAAGAAAACACTCTCTCGGATCTGTGGCCACATGACTCGCAATTCGGCTCTCTCCGTGCATGTGTCAGGCCTGAAAAACACTAAGAACAAGCTTTCTGCTTCTGCCTCTCAGTCTCCCAGATCAAACCGGGCCCAGGCTCTGAATTACCCACCAGACGCCTCCAGCGACGACTCTGCCTCACTCTGTAGGCAGAGGGAGAAGAAGAAAAAAATGGGAAGGAAGGAAAAATCAAGGGGGTTCAAATGAGGATTGGGCATAACATTATGCTCCAGTACTGGAAGCTACTGTGAATTCATTAGTATCACACGTCCCTGCAGGGCACTCTTACCAAGACGCTAGCAGAGGGATTTAAAGACCCCCATCATAGAACAGTGAATCGGGCCTACTGAGGAGGAAAAGAGAGACTAAGGTCACGAGCTTCTGAGGCAAGGTTCGTATGTGTAGATGCAAGACGAGATGAAAATTTGCTCCCTCATGCACAGCCAGGTTGGTGTTAATCCAGGCATGTAAATAGCTGGAGCTCTATGGGGGCCCATGACCCTTTTTTGACCTTCACATTTCAAAGTGCTTTGGCCAACCACCAGTGGCTACGTTTCCTGTCCTACCTTCCTGGTAACTCAGCCCTATGCTTGAGTTAGTCAGTTAGCTGGCCAGCCACCATCATATGCATCAAAGTAATACTTAGTAAACTAATAACTGCATTTATAATTGCTCATGAATGCAGGCTTCAAAGCATATGTCACCTGATCAGCTACTGCTTGAATGTATATGACAGGGCCTCATTAAGTTTGAATGCCTAAAACTGTTCTCTAATCTGAAACTCTAATCTGAATAAGGACCCTTTCTTCTCTATAGGTATGAGCACTGGGCTGGGGTTGCCAGGTAGTGCACTTTTGCTTTATATATGTCTGTGTATTGATCTCTCTAGGTATCAGCGCTGGCCTTTGTTCGGGCAGTGTCTGAGCTCATGGTGAGTTTTACGCTCTAAACTTCCTGTACTAGCTGGAATATTACCCAATGGAGCACAAAGCACGGTTGTAAGTCACTCTGGATAAGAGCATCTGCTAAATGCCTTAAATGTAAATGTAAATGAAACTTGTTTATTAAAGATAATATATATTCCAGCACACACAAATGCATATATCAGTATATGTTCTGTCTAACTACCTGACTGGGATTTAGTTGATCTATTTGAGATTAGTAACGGAATAATGAAACTACACTCATCATAAAAAAGAATAGTTGCACAAATAGCTGCACCCAGAAGCAATCAACCAACCGTAACGAAACATGGTGGCTAGGTTTGACATAGTGAGACATGCAATCGATTCAAGTTTCACACTCAGCCTGTACATGTGACATTAGCAAGGACGAGTCTTATCACTGTACCCAGCTGACCCACCAGCCACAACTGGAGACGTTCAGCGAGCAGCGATGCCCTCCATGAGCCATCCTGTAAGTGCCAGCACCATTGGCAGATGGCTGCATGACGCAGGACTATATGCGTCCAAACTGTTACAAAGACTGTCCTTAACGACACATCAACATCCTCAAAGAGTGCAAAGGTGTCGTGCCAGACTGTCATGGAGTGACATGGAGAATGGCAGCTGGTCATCATCAGTAATAAGTCCTGCTTTTGTCTCGGTGGAGACCACCAATGAGTCAATGTGGAGGCACCATGGTCAGCGTCAAGATGAGCAGTTTGTTGTCACACAGATAACATGTCCAGAAAGCCTGGTGTTACTCCACCTCCACCCCTACCGCACAATCTGCAGGAACTGTGGGAGAATATTCAAGCTGCATGGGATGGATTATCACAGGACACCATTAGGAACCTCTACAACTCCATGCTGAGGCTTCTGGCATGTTGCAATGGAAATGAGCCATTTGGTCTGAGGAGCCCAGAGTGACCCTGTTCCAGAGCGATGGGTAAGTCAAGGTAGGAAGGGAAGCCTATCTAGCGATGTATCATGCATAGTACTGTACTCCCCACTGTACAAGCTTTTGGAGGTTGAGTGATGTTCTGGTGTTGCTTCAGTTGGTCAGGTCGAGGCTCAGCAATGGTATGTGGCAATACAATGAAGTCAGCTGATGTATGTAGTGAATGACCAGGTTATGCCATCTTCCCTTGCCCACAGAATTCTGACCTTGACCCAGTTGAAAGATATTGGCATATGCTGGAGAGAACTTGAAAAAATCCATAAAGATTTCTATGAGGTTTATTGAGCTAAATCTATAAAGTGGTTGTCAATACAAAGACCAAAACTTAATGCAAGTCTGGATGGAAATCAATGATAGGATGTTGCACAGGGTTCTCAAAGAACGGCATGGCGAATACATGCTGTAATTAAAGCTGGTGCGGTTGGGTTTATAGATTATAGTGTGACCAGTCATATGACAGGAGTCTATCTTTCAAAAGCAGGTGTCTAATTTCATATTTATAGATACTGGTGTATGATGCACAGCACCAGTGCTCACTAGAGAGTGAGCTTGGAAAATAATTTAGCACATCCTTATTAAGCAGCAGCATGCCATTTATCACATCTCTAATGAGCACAAAACCTGTCGAGTCAAAGCCTGTGCTCTGACTGAAGGCTAAGGCTCACATGGTTCCATTCTCCCTTTATCCTGCACTATATAGGTTATGAATGGCTCGCCGATATCCGTCCAATATAAACCCATGTGGGACTGATCCTCAAAGTCATCTCTACACCCTCTGACTCCATTTACACATCCTCACGAACCTTTGCCATGCTGAAAGATGTGTCAAAGCCATTAGAAGCAAGAAGAAGGGCTCACAAAGCTCTTCAGAAGGGAAGCAGCTGATCGCAGCTGGCTACTCCAGCTATACTAGCCTTCCCTATCCTGTAATACATTGTACCACTGTAATCAGCTAAATGTGAACACATTAACAATAAAAGTATAACAAATGACACATTAAGTAGATTCCTTTTTAATATAATGCAATCATTTGCACATATTAGCTCTGTCACTGAAGCATATTGCTGTCCTGCTGCTAAAGCTTGTCTAATAAAGTTGGTTATCAGTATGACATATATGACAGTATATTGGAGAAGCTCAAGCACTCTAATGGAAGTCAAGGTTGCCCTGATATTCTTCACCCCTAAAACACATACTCACGGTTTGTAGAACGAGATGCTTGAAGCTCTAGCTTGGGAAATTTACTCACATAGTGTTCCTGTTGCTTATAAGATAGTTCATCCAAGTCAAATATTTGCTTCTTTAGTTTGCACTACAGGCATATGTAGCTTACATACCCTTTAAGCTTTACTTCAGCAATTAAGCTGACTGCAGCCATCACTATTGCCCCAAACTGTAATCGTCATTAAATATGCATTTATGGGTTCTGACAACTAGTGTTGCACAGTGCCTACAAATGAGCCAGAGTTGAGAACTGAACTTTTTCCCCTATCTGTACTGAGAATGAGATATCAATAGTCTCCTGTTTGGTGCTGCCACTCAGGAATGTAATTGATCTTTCCATGGTGGTGTTATGATTTGTTTCCCAAAGGTACAACGCAAACCTAAACCAGAATTAAAAAAATATAATAAGAATTAACTCTATTGGTTTTTGGTTATATTAAACCCTCTTAAGACTTATGCCTAGCAGTTCTAACTGATGAGATGTCTGAAAAAATAAATACCCTGATATACCCTGATATATCACACATACTCTTGATTTATCACAATATTATGTTTTTGCCATAACTACCCAACCTATATATATATATATATATATATATATATATATATATATATATATATATATATATATATATATATATATATATATATATATATATATATATACACCCCCTACAGGGGTTGGACAATGAAACTGAAACACCTGTCATTTTAGTGTGGGAGGTTTCATGGCTAAATTGGACCAGCCTGGTGGCCAATCTTCATTAATTGCACATTGCACCAGTAAGAGCAGAGTGTGAAGGTTCAGTTAGCAGGTAAGAGCACAGTTCTGCTCAAAATACTGCAATGCACACAACATTATGGGTGACATACCAGAGTTCAAAAGAGGACAGATTGTTGGTGCACGACTTGCTGGCGCATCTGTGACCAAGACAGCAAGTCTTTGTGATGTATCAAGAGCCACGGGATCCAGGGTAATGTCAGCATACCACCAAGAAGGACGAACCTCCACCAGCATCACGTAGTGACCTGGCCACTATCCTGCAAGAAGAATGGCTTAAAATCCCTCTGACCACTGTGCAGGACTTGTATATGTTATTCCCAAGACGAACTGACGCTGTATTGGCCGCAAAAGGAGGCCCTGCACCATACTAATAAATGATTGTGGTCTAAAACCAGGTGTTTCAGTTTCATTGTCCAACCCCTGTATATACACAGCGGACATCCAGAACCACTACTTAGCCACTCACTAAACAGCCAGGAAGCAGGCAGCTCACTTCTAGCCATTCTACTTGATGGTAGACAGTTAATCCACACAAACTAAACCACTGCTCCTCACAGAACAAGACATGCAACACATGTACACGTTGTTAAACTAATGTAACACAAAGTGAGTCCTGTCAGGCTCCATGCATGGCCGCCTTCCACACCAGACACTACACCAGAATGAACTACAAACCAGCATTCTTTTCTTTTTCTACTCTTTAGTTTCAATTTTATTTCTGAAAAACTCTACTCCCAGTCTTCACTACTCTCGCTCTTGACACAGATTCTACTAATGAAAAGCTATAACAGTAATAGCAGTTTTACTACTCACTTCTATAACCTAACAAAATCCCAACCAGTGGGGTCCTTGTAGTTACTGAATCCATACATCTATTACATAAGATTTTATCGGGATAAACTATTACATTCACAGTCAATGATGCTTCCAGGGCTTCCAGAGGACTTAGACTGACTTTGGCCCCAACCATTATAAATTAAAATGGCATTGATTTATTTCGTTTGGCAGTTTGATTATTTAGGTGTGTAGTTTGCATGAGTTTAATTGGTGAAGTGTAAACTTCATGTCTTGTTGGCCTAATGTTAGCCTAAAGAAGCAAACCAGTAGTCTGTTCAATAGAATGTCATGTGGAATTTATCCTCAAACATTATCCTAACATCGTGTGACTCCAGTTACACATTCTAACAAACATTTGTCGTGTTGAAGTGTGTCAAAGTCATTAGTAGCAAGGCAGAGCATTTCACAAAGTCCCCCTGAACATCTCCCCTGGCCTCATAGTTAAGCTACACATTCAGAAGTAGTGTCTGTCAATAAGGCATTGGGCCGCCATGTTTGGTAACGCAACATGCCAGACATCACGGTATGGAGTTGTAGAGGTTCCTAATGGTGTCCTGTGATAATCCATCCCACTCAGCTTGAATATCCTCACACAGTTCCTGCAGATTTTGTGGTAGGGGTGGAGGTGGAGTGATAACAGGTCTTTTGGACGTGTGACATGTTGGCACTTAATAAGATGCCTCCACACATGTATTTGTTGGTCATCCCCACCAAGACAAAAGTGGGACTCATCAGTGAAGAGGACCTACTGCATATCTGAGCCACTCCTTGACAGTCTGGCACAACACCATTGCAGTGTTTAGCGATGTTGATGTGGTGTTGAGGGCAGTCAGCATAACGGTCAGCATAGTAGTCGTGCCTGGTGCAGCCCACTGCTAATGGTGCTGGCATTAACAGGATTGCTCATGGAGGGCATCACTGCTCACTGTATCTCCGCAAAGGTGGCTGTTGGGTCGGTCAGATAAGGCCCACCTACCCACCAAGTTTTATTCCTGTCAGTTGTTTGCTTCTTGGTGCAGCTATGGGTGCAACTATTCTTTTGATGTTAAGTGTATAACTGTTACTGTCATGACAGATGCTATAATGTTAGTTGCTATGACAGCGATCATACAATCATTTGTGTACTCGAATGTGTCATGACTCCAAACACTGTGGCATCTGTCATTACAGCTCAAGACAGTACTATATTCACTTATGTCGTAATATGTTTATAGCACGGTCATGCCAATGTTGCATAGAAAGCTTCAAATAAAGTTTTACCAGGGATTTCTTTATAAACTATTGCTTCACCAAGAGATATTTAGGACAAGCCTCCATTGGGACAAGGCCCTGCAGTCAAGTACTACCACAATTCCACAATAAATATGATGTTCTTAATCCACTGAGGATTAGCATGCGGTCCACGTGCTGTCATTGCGCTTAGCAGTTTCATAAATTAACAACTGTTCAGCAACTTTTACGACTCCACCTGTCCTACAAGTTTATGGGTGCAATACAAGTTCAAAATCGACATGCTGAGAATAAACAGTTTCTGGCCGTAGGGACTTTCGGGAGACTGAGAGTGGGCGGCCCACAAGAAAAGCACAGCGAGGTCCCACAGAAAGGTAAATCAAGCCCTGCCAGGGCTGAGAAGATGAACGATTGTTTTGATTCCAATGCTATAAAAGCTCCTGTAGCATAAACATGTAAATCCCAGCGGAACGTACCTGCAGAGACGAACAACGTACAATTAAGCAGCAGCGTTGCGGCAGTCGTTTTGGTGAAGGCCTCACGCAAACAAACATCTCTTTGTTATAGGGCCCTCCTTTCCAGCCACACCACCAGCGTGTCTGCTGTAGATAGCAAACAATTACTCCAAAAGGGGGATTTACATTGTGGTGCTGAGCTAGGCAGCGCTGTTATAATTGATTCATTGAATTGCTCAGGTGTTGTCAGATAATTTATTTAACATGGAAATTATACCGCTTTGAGACAAATTTCAATTACTCTTCTCCACCAGAGGGAACGCGCTTTTTTCGTCGGAAACAAACCCGACACCAGGAGTTTGCTCAGCTGCGGCGCAATGATTAAAACACCTCAGATGTCTCCAATTGGTGTTTGACATTTACAGACACGTTCTCTTTATTTCCAGCCCTGAATGAATTTTGGTCCCTTAAAGCCCAAATTCATCAACAGCTGGAAATGGCAGCCCAGATAGCGTTATTGCGATGATAAAAGTCTCTGAATAATGAAAACAACAGCATGATGCACGCCTAATGAACCAGCTCTGAGTTAGGCCAGATTTTATGACTTGGCTTCAAATCTGGTTTAAAAGTTGCTTAACTATGAGAAGTTGCAGTTTTCACTGGCTATGACAAAAGTGTGGGGATATGAGGCAATAAGACCCTCGAGGTTGTGTGTTACCGTGATTTTACAACTGGGAAGGGTGTTCTTAGGCATGACGTGAAGCCGTCTTCCATGTGACACAGCCTTGATAGGGTTACTGCTATCATAAAACAGCAGCCAACAGAAAATGTGGCATGATACACACACAAGTACATACAGTTTCAGGAAGTTATTATTAATAATTGCCATTGCAAACAATTATTCCACCAAGAAATGAAAGCTTTAGTGGAAGCTGCCAGCAAGAAACCAATGTTTACATTTACGGCATTTAGCTGACGCTCTTATCCAGAGCGACTTACACGATTAATCATACTACAGGTAGGCCAGTGTAGTGTTAGGAGTCTTGGCCAAGGACTCTTATTGGTGTAGCACAGCATAGTCACCCAGACCAGGATTTGAACCCCAGTCTCCCACATGTGGTGGTGGCTCCCTGGTGGGTAGTGGTGTTACCCGCTGAACTATACCAATCAATGATAAGACACTTGCTCATTCATTACTCTGGCCAGACAGCTTAAAAGGATATAACTTACGTTCCTGTTCTGCTGCTTTAAAGTGCCAGAGATTCTACCAACAGAGCAGGCTTTACCCCTGCTGTCCATATTCAGCAGGATCTATGAGGGTCTAAACGTCTCAAGAGTCGGGCCCAGGACAGAGCCAACAACAAAGACTTTTGATTTCTTAGGAAGACTTGTTATCCATGAAATTGTACAACTTATCTAGGATTACAATATTTTTTCCATCACCCTGGAAAGTCTTTCTGACGGTTCCTTTATAGTAACATTGTTAAGTATCCATGGACTGTTGAATAAGCAGAAGAATGTTCGGTTGCCCATCACTGTATACTTTAGCTTGAAGATTTTAACTGCTGGTACATAACTAACACTAGGTACATAGGTAAGGCTGAGGGTGAAAAATCAAAAGAAAGGCATGGGTCAAAACCAGATCAGTCAAAGTACAAGTCAACAGACAAAACAACCGTAGCCAAAAAAAGAGAAACAGGTCAAACATGGCAAAAGGATAAAGGGATAAATGTTCAGTATGCAACAGGATGAGTCAAACATTATATCCAAATTATATATATATATATATATATATATATATATATATATATATATATATATATATATATATATATATATATATATACACACACATACATACATACATACATACATATACACACATACTGTACATGCCTACATACAGTAGTGTAAAAAAAAGTGTGAAAAAGTGTTTGCCCCCTAAACCTAATAACTGGTTGGGCCACCCTTAGCAGCAACAACTGCAATCAAGCGCTTGTGGTAACATGCAATGAGTCTTTCACAGCACTGTGGGGGAATTTTGGCCCACTCGTCTTTCCCACTCGTAATTCAGCCCCATTGGAGGGTTTTCAAGCATGAATCGCCTTTTTATGGTCATGCCAAAGCATCTCTAGAGGATTCAGGTCAGGACTTTGACTAGGCCACTCCAAAGTCTTCACTTTGTTTGTCTTCAGCCATTCAGAGGTGGACTTGCTGGTGTGTTTTGGATCATTGTCCTGCTGCAGAGCCCAAGTTCGTTTCAGCTTGAGGTTACAAACAGATGGCCGGACATTCTCCTTCAGGATCTTTTGGTAGAGAGCAGAACTCATGACGGAGAACCTGGAGGCGTGGCACACCCCTAAAACCTAGACCTCATCCTACCCCCAACATAACACTAACACAGAACACTCGCACCAGATAATACCGTAAGTCTTAATTATCTATGGATGATCAGTTGGGGGCTTTCCAAATAAAATGAGAGCAGAAAACCAATTTAATTATTAATCATCATATTGAGGTATCGATAGACTAGATCACTCATGCATTAAACTTCTGGCATGCTGAGAACATAAGCAGATCTCAGGTCAGCTTGACATGACCATTATTATCAGTGTCACTCTGTACAAATCTGATTTCCCATTAGTACCGAGGCGTTCCCCGTTTTATTCACTCGTCCTTTGGCAATCACTCGGTTCTTGTTATCGAGTCTATAATGAAGCCTTTCTCCTCCATGACAAAGGTAATTAATAGTGTTGGGATGAAGCAGACTCAAGCTGTAGCCTAAAATTACAATTTGCACTTCAAACATGCTCCTCTATCATCGGAGGCAATTTGCATACAATAAGACAAAGGTGCATCAATGTCAGGCTGAAGACGCTTCTCCAAGCACTGCAGCGCTGGCGGTTCCTCTGGGCTGCCAAAGCCCTTCTCCCTCAGCCATTGATGTAAAAGAGCAGTGGATGCTGAAGAAGGGAACGTGTTCCCTCTGCGAGTCATTCAGAGGATTGCCTGATGGAGAAGAGACAGGCTGACATACAGTTTTCAAACAGCGCGTGCTGAAGGAAGTTTGTTGAAAGTCAAAGAGTTTCCTCTTTTGCCTGTGGTCCAAATCTGAAATACGAGAGTATTATACATGGGAAAAAGTTTCTTTTTTGTGGAACAATAAAACATACCTTGTCTTTCTGACACACGGCTACTGTAGGCAACTTTACCTGTGCTTGTAAAGTGCTTCAAGATGATCTTCTAATACAGTCATTGTCAAAAATATAGTTGAACCTAGAAGGAATCAACCGACAGGAATGAAACTTGGTAAGTAGGTTTGACATTGTGAGACATGCCAATGATTCAGGTTTCACACTCGACTTGTGCACCATGGTGGTCATGCGGATATTATCATAGCATGCTGTTGGCGGTAATGGACGGAACAAGGCACGCACCAGCGACAAAGGATCTGGGAGACCTACACAAACTGAGAAGAGGAAGAACCAACAAAATGTCTGACATACGCAGAACGACCTAACAGCAACAACTGTGGACAATCAGCTAGCTGTGGTGCCCTCCGTAAGTCGTCCTGTTAGTGCCAGCACCCCATGGTAGAAGGCTGCATGTTGCAGGACTGTTACAATGACTGCCCTGCTGAACACCACATCAATATCACCAAAGACTGCAATGGTGTCGCACCAGACAGTCACGGAGCGACTCAACTTCAGTGACGAGTCACGCTGTTGTCTTTGTGGAGACGACCAACCAATCCGTGTATGGAGGCACCCTGTTCAGAGTCAAGATAAATGGTTTGCTGTCACGTGTCAAACAATTAGAAGACATGGCATAACTCCACCTCCACCCCTACCGCATAATCTGCAGGAAGCGTGTGAGAATATTCAAGCTGCATGGGATGGATTATCACAGGACACCATTAGGAACCTCTACAACTCCATGCTGAGATGTCTAGCATGTTGTGCTAGCAAACATGATGGCCTATACCATGCTGAGAGACACTGTGTGTGTGTAGTGTGTGATATTATACTAGGTGGTGGGGACATATGAAACTGATAACACCTGTACATTTTTAGATGTGGGATGGTCCTATGGCTAAATTAGGACCAGCAGGGATGGCCCAATGCATTCATTAATTGGCAACATAGCTGCTACCTAGAAACCCCGATAAGAAGCCACGGAGTTGAAGGGTCACGAGTTAGACAGCGTGAGAGGAGCACAGGTATGACTATAAATAAGTCACTGCAAGTGCAACAGCACATAGCATTATAAGGTGACATGCCTCAGAGTTTTCAAAAGATGGGGACACATTGTATGGTTCAACGTCTTTGCTGCGCTGCATCTGAACGACAGAAAGTTTCTACTTGTGATGTATCAAGATGCCAACGGGTATGACATAGTCAGTAATGTCAAGCTGACACCAACCTTAAGATAGGATACGAAACCTCCACCAGCATCATCGTAGTGACCTGGCCACGCTTATAACATGCAAGAAGAATTGCTTTAAAAATCCCTCTGACTCACTGTGCACGGACGTCAGTATATGTACATTCCCAAGACCCAGAGCTGACGACTCTAGTATGGGAGCCGCATTAGAAGGGAGGCCACTAAATTACACATACTAATACTTAATAAATGATATGTTGGTCTTATCTAAATCCAGGTTGTTGCAGTCTTCATTCATCCAACCTATCCAGGCAACTATTCCCATCTAAAATTTTAAATTTCGGCATATTATATGGTCCGTACGGGCCAAACCTTTATCTTACATCCCAGAAGCATCACAATCAAACACTTCCTTCTCAGCGCAATTTTTCTTTTAACGATGATTGTAAATACCCAAAAAAAAAAAAACATGTTGAAACTGTGAACTGCAGCCTCAAAGAAATCCCTGACAAGACAAAGGCTGTTTATGGCTGAACTCCCGTGGGAATATGCTTCGTAAATTCCAGCTCATATCCTACTGATCCTGAATTAATCCACACAATCCAAACAAGGCAAAATAGTGGTTGAAATATATGCATAATTGATCTTCCCTGCCCTCTCAGCACAAGTCAAGTGGGAAAGCATTAAAAACGTTTCAATTTATAAAAGCACACTTCAACACGCAAAGCCAGGAAACGATTAATATTTCACATGTGCACAGACAAATTGTAAAGGCTCCATCTGCTGCTGCTCATTTCTCCCACATGAGCCATGCTGATGGCCGCTGGATGGCTGGTGGAGAAGAGTAGACTGGGAGTAGTCTAGATTACAGTAGTTGCCACTGCTTGTAGACCCATAGGACCTGTTCTCTTCCATACACCTGCAGATTTAGCTGCTTCCTTCACACTATGGTCTTTGGCACACCCAAATGCAGTCCCTCCTTTAAGTCAATCGCGCTTAGTGTTTCCTTGCTGGAACAGGAAGGTTAACTTTAAATCAGATGCCGGCAGCTACAGGAAGCCAGTGAAGACTTTCACTGTACTGTACCACCTCTTCTCAACCTATGAATCCCGTCACACACACACAGGTACTTATAGCCCCATGCAGTGCCATTTGCAAAAGCCTGAAGGTATTACCATCTTAAACACAGAAGGTGGCAAATTTATATATTTTAATGTAACTACATAATTATAATACATTTATTACAGAGGAGAAACAGCAGACTAACAAACTAACAAAAGGTCCATTTTATTATGTATAAAAAAAACACAATGCTTAAATTACTGGAGTAGTTTCTCTTTCTCTTTAAAATAAACACCAGGCTGGTCTCCTATAGCCACGGTGATCCTTTTCTTTTTGGTTTTGTCTTTCAGTTTGCATATCATTCATGAAAGTGAAAGTATAATGTATTATAATACAGATAGCAGTGGGGTGAGCTTGTGCGCCCTGTGTACTGACGGGCCACTGAATGGCTATTTTTATTGCTTTTTTTTTTTTGAAGTTTGTGCAGAATGTAAACCAAATTTAACTTGCAAACTGAATTCAGGGAAGCAATAAAACAGTATGAAAAAAGTAATAAAACTTACATGCCGACTTTCAGTTGAGTCTGAAATGAGGAATATTGCACTTGCTGTCAGAAAGTGGCAGATATCAGGTACAGGAGGGCAAGATATCTGTAAGACAAATGAACATTTAATGTTATTATGCATTTATTATACTCTTATTAAGGAGGTATAACAGCAGAAAGCTATTTTATTAGGTATAAGAGACTAATGCTTAAATTACTGGGGTGGTTTATGGGGTATTGCTTTTTTTTTGTTTGTTTTTTTTTTTTTGCTTAAACCCAGGCCAGTATCCATCCATCCACGATAACTGCCTCTTATTCTTTTGGTTTTGCCTTCCTGTTTGAATGCCATTATACATTTAAAAGTGAAAGTATAATGTATTATAATACAGGTAGCAGTGGGGTGAGCCCTGTGTACTGATAGCCCACCAAATGACCAGCCTTATTGCCTTTTTCCTGCAGTTTGTGTTGAATGTAAACCAAATGTAACTTGGAAACTGAATTCACTGAAGCAATAAAAAAGCACAGAAAAGTAATAACTTGCATTGAGACTGAAATAAGGAATGTTGCACTTGCTGTCAAACAGTGGAAGATATCAGGTAGAGGAGGACAAGATATGGTTAATACAAATCTATATTAAATGTAATTACATATTTATAACATGTGTCAATCACCAAGCACTTTAACTAAAAGTAAAAACACCCTCCCACCAAACAAGGAGCTAATGAATCTTGTCTATTGTGACCTCTTCTAACATTCATAGGGATATGGGTCAAAGCACAATGCACTCATTATCAAACAAACAGGTGCACATAAGTGCACATATAGCTGCTCCCACAAGGAATCAATGAACAGGAATGAAACTTGGTGGGTAGGTTTGAAATTGTGAGACATGCAAATGAGTCAAGTTTTATGTGACGTAAGCAAGGATTCTCATTACTGTACCCAACTGACCCAACAGCCACGATTTCAGGTGTTCAGTGAGCAGTGATGCCACCCATGAGCCATCCTGTTAATGCCAGTCCCATTGGCAGATGGATGTGCGATGCAGGACTACATGCACACAGACCTTTACAAAAACTGCCCTTAACACCACCCCAACGTCACCAAAGACTACAATGGTGTCACGGAGTGATTAAGAATGGCAGCGGGTCATCTTCAGTGATGGGTCCTGCTCCTGCCACACATCCAGGAGGCCTGTTGTCACTCCGCTTACATCCCTACTCAAATCTGCAGGAACTGGGGGGGATATTTAGCAAGCATGGTGGCCCAACGCCATGCTGAGAGACACTACTTCTCTATGTGTAGCTCAGTAAATATTGACGATATCAGTCTAAATATATCATCATTGATTGTTCCCGGTAACCTTTATCTTCCTTCCCAGCAGCATTGCAACCCCACACTTCTAGGCATGACTATTTCTTTGAGTAGCTGTGAGGGCACAGAGTCCTCACGTCAGGTTCCTCTTTACATAAGGAATAAAGGACAACTCACACAAGGTCATGATTTCTCATTTGAGGGTATCAGCATCTTAGTGTTGAGAAGGGGAGAGTGTCTGCAGGGAACGTGTGTTTTCCACACATCTAAGAGAGAGACCAACAAGTAGAACAGCCACAGGTTCTCTTTCCACATTACAGAGAGAAGAAGTGGGACATGCAGCGGAACATGAGGAGTGTTCAGAGTGTCAGCATGAGAGTTTATGACTATTCATGGCATGTACAGTATGTGTTCTGTACTCGTATGAAAGCTGGTTAGAATGGACAGACATCAGACTGACTGAGAGGAAATAAGAGGAACACTGAAAACAAAAGGGAGAGGGAATGTGAAATAAGATGAGGGAGGGAAAAAAAGAGAAAAACAGAGAATGTAGTAGAGAAAAAAAATAAGAAAGAGAATAAGAGTAAAATGGGGTGAAGAAAAGAATGAAAGAGTGAGAGAGAAAAAGAAAATGAGAGGGACAGAAAGAAAGAAAGAAAGAGGGGGATTGGAAAGTAAAGGAGGAGACAAAGAGAGAGAGACAGAAGGAAAAGGGGGAAGACAGATGAGATGGAGTTAGAAGGAGTGAAAGAGAGAGAAAGACAGAGGAGTCAGAGTTTGTGAGCGAGTGAGAGAGAGCAGTAAGAAAGATACTGAGAAAGAGGGAGGAAGCCATAGTAAAAGGGAGAGAGAGAGAAAGAGAAAGAGAGAGAGAGGGAGAGAGAGAGACAGAAACACACAGAGAGAGTGAAAGAGAGAGAGAGAGATAAACAGAAACATAGAGAGCGTGAAAGAGAAAGAGAGAGAGTAAGGGAGAAAAAGAGAGAGAAGGGCGTGAGTGAGGGGTGGGGGCAGAGGGTATATGAGAGAGAGAGAGAGAGAGAGAGAGAGAGAGAGAGAGAGAGAGAGAGAGAGAGAGAGAGAGAGAGAGACAGAGAGAGAGATAAAGCTGAGTAAAAGAATGAAAGAGAGGGAGGGAGGAAGGGGAAAAAAAGAGAAGGACAGAGAAAGAGCGAGAGAGAAGGGGGATGAGTGAGGGGTTGGGGCAGAGGGTAAGAGGGTATGAGAGAGAGAGACAGAGAGAGAGATAGAGAGAGAGAGAGAGAGAGAGAGAGACAGAGAGACAGAGAGAGAGAGCAGAGTAAAAGAATGAGAGAGAGAGAGAGAGAGAGAGAGAGAAAGAGAGAGAGAGAGATAAACAGAAACACAGAGAGAGTGAAAGAGAGAGAGAGAGAGAGAGAGAGACAGAGAGAGAGAGAGAGAGAGAGAGAGAGAGAGAGAGAGAGAGAGAGAGAGAGAGAAACAGAAACACAGAGAGAGTGAAAGAGAGAGAGAAGGCCCTAAACAGCTTGTGCTCTGCACCCAGTGAACCAAACTATACATGTCCAGCCTTAGGCCTCATTAGTGGGCCTCTGTGTATAAGCCAGCCTGGTGTGGAGCAGGAGCCCTGGAGAAGCTCTGTATGAGTATTTCAACTGTCCTGCATATTTCATTAAAATACACATTATAATACACACCCCCTCCACAACGGCTCCTCATACATATCAGACTCAGACTAGCGACAATTAAACCTCTTCTGTCTGCATGTAAAGAAGGGAGACGGGTATTCCAACTCTGGTAAACACACAGGGGTCGGCGAGGGTGATGCCTGGGGCTGCTTTAGGTTCCAGTGCAAAGCTTCCAGTGGATGTTACGGTAGTGTCTGCAGTCGGCTCTGTTAGAGCAGCATGTGCGCACAAACACACGCAAATGTTCAAACATCTCATTATGCATGCTACTCAAGAATATTCAATCCACTATAGACCCACACTCCCTGCAGTTCCATCACAGATCTATGCGGGTCAGCATTATTAGCATTACTGATAACTACACCACAACGAGGCCTGCTTATTAGCTGAACCTCAAACACAAATCAACAGTTTCAATAACATCAGAACTTTATTCACTCTACAACCCCCACTACAACAGAACATATACTCTCCCTCAGTAACACCATACACCTTCAATAACGATATATACCCTGCCCCATTAACACTATATACTCTCCCTCAGTAACACGATACACTCTGCTTCAAAAACGATATATACCCTGCCTCATTTACACTATATACTCTCCCTCAGTAACACCATACACTCTGCTTCAAAAACGATATATACCCTGCCCCATTTACACTATATACTCTCCCTTAGTAACACTATACACTCTCCCTCAGTAACACAATACACTCTGCCTCAATAACACTATATACTCTCCCTCAGTAACACTGTATACTCTCCCTCGGTAACACTATATACTCTCCCTCAGTAACACAATACACTCTGCCTCAATAACACTATATACTCTCCCTCAGTAACACTACATACTCTCCCTCAGTAACACTATATACACTCCCTCAGTAACACTATATACTCTCCCTCAGTAACACTATATACTCTCCTTCAGTAACACTATATACTCTCCCTCAGTGACACTATATACTCTCCCTCAATAATATTATGTACTCTCTCTCAGTAACATTATATACTCTCCCTCAATAATATTATGTACTCTCCCTCAGTAACACTATATACTCTCTCTCAGTAACACAATATACTCTCCCTAAGTAACACTATACACTCTCCCTCAGTAAAACTATACACTCGGCCTCAGTAACACTATACACTCGGCCTCAGTAACACTATACACTCGGCCTCAGTAAAACTATATACTCTGCTTCAATAACAATATATACCCTGTCCCATTTACACTATATACTCTCCCTTAATAACGCTATACACTCTGCCTCAATAACACTATATACTCTCTCTCAGTAACACTATATACACTCCCTCAGTAACACTATACACTCGGCCTCAGTAAAACTATATACTCTGCTTCAATAACAATATATACCCTGTCCCATTTACACTATATACTCTCCCTTAATAACGCTATACACTCTGCCTCAATAACACTATATACTCTCCCTCAGTAACACTATATACACTCCCTCAGTAACACTATACACTCTGCCTCAATAACACTATATACTCACCCTCAGTAACACTACATACTCTCCCTTAGTAACACCATATACTCTCCCTCAGTAAAACTATACACTCTGCGTCAGTAACACTATATACTCTCCCTCAATAACACTATATACTCTCCCTCAGTAACACTATATACTCTGTCTCAAAAACACTATATACTCTGTCTCAGTGACACTATATGCTCCCCCTTTAGTTACACTATATACTCTCCCTCAATAACCCCATGTACTCTCTCTCATTAACACTATACACTCTGCCTCGGTAGCACTATACACTTTGCCTCAAAAACACTATATACTCTCCCTCAGTAACACTATATACTCTGTCTCAAAAACTACATACTCTGCCTCTCTGTCTCAATAACACTATATACTCTCCCTCAATCACCCTGTGTACTCTCCCTCAATAACACTATATACTCTGTCTCAAAAAATTATATACTCAGCCTCTCTGCCTCAATGACACTATATACCCTACCTCTCTGTCTCAACAACCCTAAATACTCTGTCTCAGTAACATTATATACTCTCCCTCAATAACCTTGTGTACTCTCCTTCAATAATATATACTCTGTCTCAAAAGCAATATATACTCTCTCTCATTGACACTATATACTCTGCCTTTCTGTATCAACAACCCTATATACTCTGTCTAAATAACACTATGTACTCTGCCTCTCTGTCTTAATAACACTATATACTCTGCCTCTCTGTCTTAACAACCCTATATAATCTGTCTCAATGACACTGTATACTCTGCCTCAATGACACTATATCATCTGCCTCTCTGTCTCATTAACACTAGATACTATTATCCTTTTTGAGCACAGAAAACTTTTTAGCCTTTAACAAAATCAGGATTTTAAATAGCATTTTTAAACTCTTAAATTCCATTGAAAATGCAAAAAGAAACTTAATAAGTGAATATTGATTTTAATTCATTAATTTTAATTTTATATCTTAAAATAAATATCACAAATATCACTATGTATCAACTCAAAATAATGTGTTACTAAATATCAAGAAAAAAATTCAGTAATTTGAGTTACTCTGTCAACCTTCTGAGACAATAAGGCACTATTTCAAAATGAAAATAAAAACTAATCTAAATATTAAGACTATAATAAGCCTGATACAGGTAAACAGATGTGCATACACACACTCACACGCACACACACTGAGGCCAAGACTCGCCAGGTGCAGCCATCATATCACCATGGAAACATCTTTCTCTCCACTCCCATCCTTGTCCTCACTGAGGACATCATATTACCCGTCTCTCGTTTTGTTTTTGGGTGCGCTTACAGTGACCCACATCTAGCAGGGACCACAGAGAGACCACTGCGCTATCACAACTGCACAGCACAAAGGTAGAAATGAAAATGAACCCACACAGCTGTCCTGTTAGCATTTTGGACGCAATCTCATTAGCAAATTTCCATAATGCATGGACGCCGCCTCTCTTTGGAGATGGCTGTGCCGTTATTGTATCTTGTAGCCATTTGTTTTTTGAGCTGCTGCTGTTTGCTTATTTATGAGACGTTTTCAATTTGCTTCAGCATCTCATGTTAAAACGCGGCTCCCGGATTAAGTCATTATAATAAGAAGAAAAGGCTTGTGAGTGCAACTAATCACATCAGCCTGAATCCTATTTTGTGTCTTTCTACCCAGGCGGGGGGTTGCTTTTAAATGAACATGTACTGCATGTTTGTTTAACGTGAACAAGCAATTACTCCTCTCTTCCTCAATATCCCCACTCAGCGATAACAGGAAACCTAACCTATACATAAACTCGCATACTTGTATTTAAAGAACATCAGTGTGAGCTAATATACACTGCTTAAAAAAATAAAGGGAGTATAATCAGAGTATAGCATCAACTATAGGATATTGATCTGGTCAGTTAAGTAGTAGGGAGGGCCGTTAATCAGTTTCAGCTGCTTTGGTGTTAATGAAATGAACAACAGGTGCAGTAGACGAGCAACAATGAGACATCCCCCAAAGCAGGAATGGTTTAAAAGGACGAGGTTTTTGACATTTTGCCCCCCCTCATCTTTTCCCACTGATTCTTCACTAGTTGTGCAGTTGACTTGGGTCAGCGTCACTACTAGTACCATGGTGCGGTACCTGGACCCTACAGAGGTTGCACAGGTAGTCCAATTACTAAAGGATGGCACATCAATATGCCACAAGGTTTGCTGTGTCTCCCAGCACAGCCTTAAGAGTACAGTGGAGATTCCAGGAGAGAGGCAGTTACTCTAGGAGAGCTGGACAAGGCTGTAGAAGGTCCTTAACCCCTCAGCAGGACCGATATCTGCTCCTTAATTTTTGGGGGGGACAATTATATAACAATGGACTAAAAATGGCCCATAATCATGTTTTAGTTACATTGACTTAATTATTTACAAATTCAATTGCGACATTAAAAGTAAACCTTGTCTTTTCCCCTCTCCTGCAAAGTCACCATTTTGGATCTATGAGATTTTAAGGAACAGGACAGAAACACAAACTACAAATACAAGGTCAACGGCAGCTAGACACTTCCACCCCATGGCAGACACTTTAACCCACTTAATTACCCCCATCACCCCAACAGAAGGCCACACAATAAAACATATAACAGCACTTAAACTAACAAGCAACTCAACGATGGAGAGACCCTTTGAATAAAAAGGTGCATGGCTCCCATGAGTCTTCTCTTATGCCAGTTTGCATACAAGTTTGGGAGACAGTGGTAGAAGGCCAATTTGTGCAATAACCTAACCTGGAACATAACCTTTGACCTCAGTAACGAACAGGAAATGGTTTTGGTTTTTTGGATTTTAGAAATAAAAGAACCTCACACCTCACAATGTCAGAGCGACTGTTTTATTCCTGATAAAGCAGGTTACCTGTGTTCTTCTCTGGTTTTCCAACAAACTCATTAAGTCATTCTTTTCCTGAAAATAACACACACACACACACACACACACACACTCACACACTCACACACACACTCACATGCACACATACACATTCTGCCAGCATAAAGATGGATGAGAGAGAAGAGAATGAGGAGATACAACACAATAGAAGCTTGTGTGAGGAGACTTAATTGGGCATTCAGCCAAGTTGATTAAAGTATAGGGTGGGTGACAAAATAAGAGTATAGGATAGGCTATCTATTTAAAGACTGAAACCATTGTCTCCCTTATTGTACCTGTCTTCATGTCCTCCAAATTACACGGCAAAGACACTGCACTCTTAGTAAAGGGGAATTAAGGCCTGATAAGTCTATTAACACTGTATGCACTATGAGTATACAACTGCACATAGGCACATACTCAACAGTCCACCAATAATGGTTTTATGACTTTGTAGGACCTGTCCATTAATGTGTGTATAGCACACTTGATGATAAAGAAACTACTAACAATGTGCCTAACATAGATAAGATAACTGTACTGGTGATACAGTCATTGCCCAAAGAATAGTTGCCCCCTGAAGGAAGTGTGGGATTGCAAGGCTATTAGGAAGGAAGATCAAGGTTACCAAGAACAATGAATGATGATAGATGTAGACTGATATGGGTAATATTTATTGTGCTACACATACAGAAGTAGTGTCTCTCAGTCTGGTGTTGAGCCGCCATTGCTAACACAACATGCCAGACATCTCAGCATGGAATTGCAGAGGTTCTTAATGATGTCCTGTGATAATGCAGATTTTGCGGTAGGGTTGGAGGTGGCGTAACAGTAGCCCTTCTAGACGTGTGATACGTGACAACAAAGTGTTTCTCTCTGGTTCTGACCACGGTGCCTCCACACACGGTGGAGACACAAGTGGAGCTATTCACTGAAGATGACCTGCTACCATGGAGGCACTCCATGACAGTCTGGCATGACACCATTGCAGTCTTTGGGGACACTGACGTGGTGTTAAGGGCTGTCGTTGTAACTGTACGCATGCATGTAGTCATGCAGTCATCTGCCAATGGTGCTGACACTAACAGGATGACTCATGGAGGTCAGTACTGCTCGCTGAATGTCCAGAATCATGGCTGTTGGGTCAGTCAGGTACAGCAATAAGGCCCACCCTTGCCTACATCATATGCGTGCCCCATGTTTGATTCATTCTGTGTGCAACTACTTTGGGAATAAAAGTGCAGTCAACTGACATGACTGATACACAGTCATCAGTTATTGCTCTATGCGCCATTTGCAATCAGGCAATGAACTTGGCCGGTTGTGTCTTCATGATATCAGCCAGAGATAATGCGAAACCATTCAGGGTCTCCAGTATTATGTTCCTACATCATGGCATGTAGGCACACAAGCTATTGTTACGTCTGCATTTATGAGTGCTAAATACTTTGGGAATAAAGGGCCAGCTCAACTGACATTGACTGATACATTCAGGTCATCTAGT
Organism: Prochilodus magdalenae; assembly: GCA_024036415.1. Taxonomy (NCBI): domain Eukaryota; kingdom Metazoa; phylum Chordata; class Actinopteri; order Characiformes; family Prochilodontidae; genus Prochilodus; species Prochilodus magdalenae. The sequence goes on along the minus strand of JAMWET010005764.1, from coordinate 171,807 downwards.
CTTTATGCTATCTCAATGACATTGGGGCCTTCATGACCAAGGTAAACCCTCAGGCGTTTCCCCTGTATTTGTTCCTGTATTTCCCATGGCAACACAGCCTATTTTAAGTACTGCTATTCAGGCCAGCTGAACGTGGTCATGCAAAGGCTGTACACTAAAAACACCCTTTTCGACTCAGGCGTTACGTTCCATCTGCTGAATGATGTAAATAAGCCTCATTGGCCTTGATTAAATGCACCTAGTAAAATGCACATAAACAAATTGCAGCTGTCACTGTCATTTATATTAGTTATTGAGCAATGTACTGCACATAAGGCCAAACAATAAAAACACACTTAACAACAATAGATCACACACAGAGTTTCAGCGACTCCAAACTGCCATTAAAAATGATATAAAAAGACTATATGGGAAAAATACTGAATCGGGAGTTTAAATTGGCCACTTAAATGGGCACATCATTCAGGATCTTTGTCCTAAGGCATTGGCCTACTACAAGTGCTATGTCCAATCATTGACATTGACATAAAGGTGCTCACACTGTCACTGACATTCGACATCGACATTCGACTATATGGTAGCGTGCTGTTCAGGTACTCAAAAGCGCCATAGCATGCCACTCAGCATTTTCTATCACTGTATTAAATTAAACCAAGTAGATTAGTGGCTTCGGGTTTACACTACGACACCCAGTCTAGGTGCCATCCGTCTGCTTCCTCAGGTAAAGTTACCAGTCTGGTTTTTTTTTTTACTTTTTAAGCAGGTTTGTGAAGAGTTAGCTCACTGATACCAAACTTGTTTTCTGAATTATGTATAATGATTTATTCTATTAACTATTTAAGTATGGTCCCATTTTGGAATTTACCATGGCTGGTCCCTACATTGTACAGCACACTGCACACCCGAAATGCTGCGTCATGTAGCATAGCGTCATGCAGCATAGCGCCATGTAGTGGAGAAATACAGGGGTTGGACAATGAAACTGAAACAACTGTCATTTTTGAGTTTGTGGCGGAGGTTCCTCAATGGCTAAAATTGGGACATGCCTGCGTGGCCCCGCAAATTTTCTTTCATTAATTGCACACATTGCCACCAGCTAATGAGCATACGTCATTTTGTGAAGTTTCCAAGAAGGTTTAGAAGGTAAGTTAGCATCAGCTCTATAGCCTGCAAACAATACTGCAAATGCACACAACATTAGGTGGGCTGACAATACCCCCACGGGAGTTCAAAAGCTACACGGACAAACTGTTGGTTGATGCAAAGTTGTCTTGCTGAGCCGCATACTGACTGTACACAATTCACACAGCCAGTACTTTGTGAGATGTATTCAAAGGAGCCCGACGGTATACTCTCTAGTGTTAATGTCCAGCATACTCTACCAGAGGTAAGGATTGAACCAGTTCGCACCCACAGCAACATGTGTAGTCGACCTTGGTACCAAGACCTATGCCCTGCAAAGAACTAATGGCTTTAATTACAAATCCCTCTTACCACTGACCACTGTGCAGTTTACTGAACTTGACTATATGTCCAGCTTCAAGACAGTCCCTGAACGCTGTAGTATGCGGGCCCGCCCAAAAGGAGCCCTTAACCACCATACTAATAACTTGAATTGTGGTACTTAAACAAACCAGGTGATTTCAGTTTCATTAGACCAAGAACCCCTGTACTACGGTAAAGTGGCCCTGAACCGATGACCTAGCGAATAAACCAATAGGTTTCTAAGTTCATTTTCTTCTTTTTTACACTTCTACTTTTCTTTACCACAACTGGCCTGAATTTAATTAAAGCGCGGTCGTTCCCCCTCCCCCCCCCAACATCACTCATCATGCTTGGCATCAGTTCAATACCTTTTAATAAACTATAGAAATATCGCCCGGCTTCAAAGGTTCAAACATCTTTTTTTTTTTTCTCGTTAACCCGGACAATTAGTGTGTAACTACCCCTGTACTGTCTTCGATTAGGCATAGACGAGACAAGGTATTCTGCGACACTATTGCATCAGCAGATTGCACAGTTGTGGTCAGATTTGGATGGACGACTTCCTTCAGGCTACAGTCATGCAGGAGAATTCCACCCCCCGCTGCCTTATGACGACATTCCCAATACACATGAAAACAATACTCCAAATGTCAGCCTGACTTTCCTATCACACTAATGGTCCCTCTTTTGACAACGTCTGCCGATGGGAACACTGCAAATATGCACTAGAACAGAAGGCACCCAAAACATATCGCAATCACAATAATAGTATCAGGTAACATTTTTTTCAATTACAGAATCAGTAATTACCTTCATTCAGACCTTCCGATATAAGGCACACACAACAGTATCACAGGATTGCTTTAACGGTCGCCTTACAAAATGAACGAGTGCGAATTTCGCAGTGACATCTTGAGGTACTCCGCGATTGCTGTACCCGAAGTCCTAATTGGCGGTTTGGATTTTTTTTTTTTTTTTTTTGAGAGTCCAGAGGAGGCCACTAATTACCCTCGGGCTATTTTAGCTCTAATTAGCTATTACAACATGAAGGCTCTTAGCAGTGTCGAGTTCTCACATCCTTATTATTACAAACTGTCCAGCTACCTCTCTGTATATTTATAACTTTCTGAAGCTCGTATTGTAATGAGGAAACAACTGAAACCGCACACTACCAATCCACACACACACCCCACATTTTTTTTCAAGAGCTGTTATCAGCTCAGTGTCTATAACTTGTAGTCCAACTAAGTTCTAGAGCTAGCTGCTGCTAACGCCCTTTGACGTGAACTTCCAGACAACAGAATGTTCACTGGAACATACGTTTTAGTCCAATGCTCGTTTTGCCAGGCCTCCCAGCCTATTTCCACCCACTCCCCCCCTTGATTCATTTTGAGAGGCTCATTCCTGATTTTTTTTTTTTACAAACATACCCATTGACAACCACTATAATGAGCACGTCAATTCGATAATCTTCTGGAGTTGGCATCTGAGTTTTAGCTCCCAGCCCCCCCTTGATTAGCCCTACCTGTGGCCATTTGCTTTGGTCGAAGCTGGACATCTAGTCATACCGAGCCGGTCGGATTGATGATAGAGCTGCAGCGACACACAATGGAATACGCCTCTTAAATCTGGTACTCTGTAGCCTGGAGTGTTTCTAGGTATACATCAGTGGGGTATCCCCTACAGTGCACTACAGGTTTTTCAATTCTGTGTTCCCATTCTACTGCCATACTAGTCTTTAATATAAGTTTATATTTTTTATAATAGACTCGTGAAAAACTACATAACAAGAACATTGTCTTCAAATATGTGTTTGCCAAAACAACTTACTCTGGACTTTGTTAGTTCTGACCTTTGCCCAAGTCTAGTGGATTAGGGGTCCCAAACATAAGGTTTTTAATATACTCTGATGTTATTTGAAAATATCGTAAAAGCTAATTATGGTTATGTATCCCTAAATACATTTTAGCATCTGTTTAGCCGCTTGCAGTAATTACTGTGAATATAAGCATTTTCCTTGCAACTGCATAACAGAGCATGTGTATCTCCTGCTGCAGGAATCTGGCACCAAGAGAGCAAGGGCTATCTGCAGTCTTTGCTCGGCAGTGGATGAGAAACAAAACCAAGAGAGCATCCGGAGAAACACAAAAAAACCGGAAGGCTTTGGCTAGTGCTCATCCAGAGAGGTTAAAGCGCAGAGCCTACGCATCCCTCTATCCTCTTTGGAAAGGAGTGTCTGATAAATGTGCTGTGGGCTCATTTAATCGTTTTCCGATTGGCTGAATCCCACAGCTAAAGCAGGTGGACTTCCCCTGGCTCATCCGCGAAGCCGGAGACAAAGAGGCCGATCAGCCGGAGACAGGGATCTGTCTGACTCCAGGAATCCTCACCTTTTCAATAAGAGCTTTCAGCACTACAAGGGACATAGATGATCCTTGGCTGTTTGGTAAGTGCACTAGTTCAAAGCAAACATCTCTGTGAATGAATATTGTATGGCCCCGGAGTCCATTTATTTCATTTGGGCTGGTGCATATGACAGCGAATCACAGTCTGGTCTGGACTGAGGAGTTGGGGATGCTCTCACAGCCCATTCTCCTGACTTGACTATAGGCTGAGGAAGGTAATGTATTCCATAGACGAGAGACAATAGGAGGTGAGCGAGGAAACGCCTTATTGCTTTCAAACCCTCGAGCTCTTTGATATCAAAGAGGTCGACGGTGGCTCTGCACAATAGTGCTGAGAAGTTAGGCAGAATGTGTGTGTGTGTGTGTATATAAAAATTATATATACATATCATTTTTGGGAGGGAGCGGGGGCGCAGAAGGCTGCGCAGTTGTTTGAATAGAAATTCGAATGACCCGAGGTGCATGAAGGTTTTACTAACATTCAAGCAGCACCTCAAAGCAATGAATCACTCTGTTTATCTTTCGGGCTGTTATTCTCATCGGCGGCACGGCCATTCTGTACACATTGTTTCAAGAGAAAGTGGTGCCTTCACATGAATTCTTATTAGCGGACTAAAAATAGCTCACCGGTGAGGAGTCGGAGCTGGAGCTAGCAATCTAAAACCCATAGAGTGAGAAGAAAAAGACAGAGAGAGAGTCAGAGACAGAGAACAGAGGGAGAAAAGAACAATTATCTGATGATCAATGACATTGCTGTTAGCATGGAGGCTTTCAGTATCTCTGCCCTGAAATCGCTCCAGCCACCAGCTCACTGTGGAAATGAAGGAATATTAAGAATCATAACTTGGAAACTTAAAAATATAACCATGTGTTTTAATCTATAGTAGATATTTTCATTTTGCATGTTTAAGGTGGTAGTAACTTCAGGCTCCTGCAGGTGGCGCTGCACGGTGGGACTATAAATACCTGCTGGGTGTGAGTGATGTGATCCATAGATTGAGCAGAGGTGCTACAGTGCAGGGAATGTCTCGTTCCATGTGTGTAAATGGCTCCAATGCAGATGTTAATGATTCGCTAAAAGGAGTGGCTGCATTTGGGCATGGCCAAAGACCATAGTGTGAAGGAAGTAGCTGAATCTGCAGGTGTATGGAAGCGTACGGTCATACAGGTCTACCAGCAGTGGCTGAACGCAATTCTTTGCAAATGTGTCTAAACACTGATGTGTATCACATCCAGAAACCTGTCCAGTCAATACCAAACACAGTCAGAGCTGTTATTCATGCTCATGGAGGCACTACATGCTATTAGATACTTTTAGTTCATAGCTCCAACATTGTTGTGCAACTCCATATGCAGGAGGGTCCACAACAACACACCCTTTGTGTTACACCTACCCTTTCCGACAGGAGTTAAGTTACCCTGCAATTATTTTGTTCATGTGGTGATAGCACCATCTACAGGCCAAATCTTTAATTCCTTTTATTTCGATATTTCCTTTCTCATTGGTTGTTAGACGTCACATGATCAGGAGAGACATTTTCCATCAACAAACTACAGGGGTTGGACAATGAAACTGAAACACCTGGTTTAAACCACAATCATTTATTAGTATGGTGTAGGGCCTCCTTTTGCGGCCAATACAGCGTCAGTTCATCTTGGGAATGACATATACTGCGTCCTGCACAGTGGTCAGAGGGATTTTAAGCCATTCCTCTTGCAGGATAGTGGCCAGGTCACTACGTGATGCTGGTGGAGGTTCGTCCTTCTTGGTGGTATGCTGACATTACCCTGGATACCGTGGCTCTTGATGCATCACAAAGACTTGCTGTCTTGGTCACAGATGCGCCAGGCAAGACGTGCACCAAGAGTTTGTCCTCTTTTGAACTCTGGTATGTCACCCATAATGTTGTGTGCATTGCAGTATTTTGAGCAGAACTGTGCTCTTACCTGCTAACTGAACCTTCACACTCTGCTCTTACTGGTGCAATGTGCAATTAATGAAGATTGGCCACCAGGCTGGTCCAATTTAGCCACGAGACCTCCCACATTAAAATGACAGGTGTTTCAGTTTCATTGTCCAAGACAGCGGCACATTTGAAGCCCTCTTGTTCATCTAGCTGCATCGGCCTATGTGAACCTAGCAGAAGCTTTGTTTGTAGGTAGATCAGTCCATCTATGTTTTTGGAAGTTACTTCTGCCTTTGTTTCATTGTACATCTTATAACTTTCGTATATTGTTTCAGTTTCACACTATTACAGCAACATACCAGAAGTGCTGAGTCTTCTATAAACGGACACTCAAGTTCTACCATAATTCTTGGTGCTCATTGATCTCTGAAGCTACTTGGTGCTACTTCAGTTAAGTCTGCTGAAAGTGCCTCATAATCCACTCAGGTGCCAGAACAGAAGTTCAGTACTGGTAAAAGTGTTTAATGTCTTGTAAATTTGTTTTTAGTTTTGTTGTTTCTTTTCTTAAATGTAATTATTTTTGTTTGTAAATTTGTTTTTAGTTTTGTATTTTTCTTGTCTTAAATGTAATTGTTTTTGTTTGAAAATTAGTTTTCAGTTTCGTATTTTTCTTTTCTTAAATATTGTTTTTTTTTTTGTTTGTAAATTTGCTTTTAGTGTTGTATTTTTTTTTCTAAAATGTTTCACTTCACTGCCACTTTAGAAGCCTGGAGCTACTAGCACCTTTTCTTCGTCCAAAGACAGTAAAAATGTAGTTCTATCTAAAACAAATCATCAAAATCTCCTACAAGACTCCTGGAAATCTATTCGGGGAAAGCTTCATGCGAATTCATCCACATACGTTAACTTCATATCCTCTCATTTTCCCAATAGTGGTAAAAGATGAGGTTGCTGCAATGCACGTCCACGGAGGCTCGGCAGCTCAGCCCAAAGAACTAGGTCTGCTCTAGGCTAACTGAGAGGGAAGAAATAGACATGTCTTTCTGAATCCATTCGCAGCAGGCATTTTTCTCCGCCTCTCCATAAAAGCTCTCTAAAAAAAGTCCTCCTATTGCTCTTGGTATATTATAATTTAATTAGTTTTCAGTATTGATTTCATTAAAGCTCTCGCTGCTCTGTGTTGAGTGATATATCCAAAGTGAGTGGCCTGGATGACTCATTTGGTTCTGGATAATACGACGCCAGTGCTTTCTAATCTCATACAGGCAGCCCGGCCTGAAGAAGAAAACTGAGATGGCAAGAAACTGAGTAGCTTGAACTGGTTAAAAGAACAAACAATGATTCGAACATCAAAAGTAGAATATGTAGAAAGCTGTGGATATCATTTACATCACTATCAATTTGCCATTAGGTTTTTATTGTCACTATTTTTATGTTGCTGGGTTCATTTCTGCAAATACATGTGGCTAAAAGGCTACTTTGGTTCCTGAAAAGCCCTTTAGTGGATGGTTCGTGAATGAGGGTTGAAGAACCTACCTGGTCCTACCTATAAGAGACCTACCTAAGGAGGTGCTATTCGGGAATGTAACCATGGCAAAGTCTCCAAAAGGTTCTTCTCTTGTTACGAGCTTGAAACGTTTTGTTGAGTTTGATATAGAATGTGTTGTATGTAGTTCTATATAGAGTAGTGGGCTCGACTAATCGCTGACGACATCATGAATAAAGCTACAGGAGAAGGGGATGCTTTGCAACAAGCGACTTTAAAAATCCTACGTTAATCATTTGGGATGAAGCCAAACTTCACAGTTCAGTAGAACGAGAAGTTCCCTTTCCAGTGAGCCCCGAATCATATAGCTAATCCAAAATCTCGCTAATTTGTTGGCAGCCGTGTTATAGCATTTGCCCACAGTGGAGGTCTGGAGTGCCAGAGAAATGTATAGCGCCAAGTCAGCAAAAATACTGGTATGTCCTTTCCAGCGAGTCTTGAATTGCATCTCTAGCCTTCATCAGGCTCCTCACCTGTTGTCTTCTCTGAGGTTCCCTTAGCGTCATAATAATGAGATCAGCAACTAGTTGACTTCAAAGCTTCATTGACATTCAGTAAAGTCTGCAAGTGAACTGGTCTGCCCATGATTCTATATAGCGCCAGGAAGAGCTCTCCTATTTTTATGAGATTGAACGTTTTTAGGTTTGATATAGATCATGATGTATATTGTTCCATGTAGAGGTTGAGTGCAATCTGTATAGAAGGCGTCGACTAATCGCTGATGACATAATGAAAGCTACAGGAGAAGGGGATGCTTTCCATCAAACGACTTTAAAAATCCAACTTCTGTGATGAAGTGTGTGAGGTTCCCCTTCCAGTGAGCCCCCGTTCACATAGCTAATCTGAAATCTTATAAATCTGTAGACAGCCTCGTCGAGGCGTTCACCAATAAATCAACGAAAATACTGATATGCATTTTCCAGCAAGTTCTGAATTACATCTCTACCATTCAGATGCCATTAGTGTCATACTGATGAGATCACCAATGACATCAGCATGACATCATGAATAAAGACGCAGGAGAAGGGAATGCTTTGCAAGAAGCAAGGCAGATTGAGAAAGATTAAGATAGAAAGATAGAAAGATTAAGAGTACCATAACTCAGTAAAAGTGAATATAAGAACACTAATATGCGCTTTCCAACAAGCCCTGAATTGCATAGCTAGCCTTCAGGAAACCTGAAAATCATCAGGCTCCTCAGCTGTCGTCTTCTCTGAGGCTTCCTTAGAGTCATACTCATGAGATCAGTAGTTGGTGAACATCAGGTTTAAATAGGGTTGCCACTTTCATAATCCTAAAAAGGAGGACATCGTAAAGGTGGGGTGGGAGGTTATAACACATCATTGATTGCTTCACTCACCTAATTGGATGGAATGGATGAAATTCGTGAGTCAGACAAGAGGCTGACCTGCTGTTAGCTGGTAGACGGCCTAGTTAAACCAACGAAATGCAAGTCATTTCTTTTGACACAGATTTGAGCCAATGGCCCACATAATATTGTTTGCAAGTAAACATGTTAAATAGCTCTTCCATAATAGGCATCCGCCCAGGTATTGCGCCGGACAGAGGACTAGGAGCTGAAAAACAGACTGTCCAGCCTAAAACCGGAAATGTTGCCACCCTAAGCCTAAAGCATCATCAACATTCAGTAAAGTCGGCAAGTCGTCTAGTCTGCATATGGTTCTATGTACAGTAGCTCCAAAAAGAGTTCCTCTATTGTTACAAGTGTGCTATTATAACACTAGCATTACTGTTTCTGAAATTAAAAAAAAGGTTCCATATAGAACCATATACAGCACGTTTTACATCTATAGCATCATTTCAAAACGCAGCACACAATCTCTACTGAGCACATTTTGAGGGCACATGATAAAAATAATGCTGCACCATTTCTTGGTTCATTCAAGGACACATTATTCCTAAAGCTTATTTGTTTTTGGATCCCTACAATTCAAAATCTTTTTTGTTGCCTAAGGGCAGCGTTCTGTAACAAGGGTACAGGGAAGTTCCTCTGACTCGCTGAGCCAGGAGCAGTGCTGTGCCTGATCTACGCATACCAACACAACACACCATGCTGTGTCACTGTAGTGATATGTCAAAAACACCTTCGGGTGTCACAGACTTTGTATAAAACCAACCAATCATAAAATACCCTTAGTTAAAAAAAAAAATAAATAAAAATTTGAAATAACATTTATATGGAAGCATGATTATGGCAAGCATGAGAGTGCCTATGCCAGAGAGAGAGAGAGAGAGAGAGAGAGAGAGAGAGAGAGAGAGAGAGAGAGAGAGAGAGAGAGAGAGAGAAAGAAAGAAAGAAAGAAAGAAAGAAAGAAATAGAGAGAAAGAGAGAGAGAGAGAGAGAGAGAGAGAGAGAGAGAGAGAGAGAGACAGAGAGAGAGAGAAATAGAGAGAAAGAGAGAGCAAGAGAGAGCCAGAGAGAGAAAAAGAGAGAGAGAGAAAGAGAGAGAGAGAGAGAGAGAGAGAGAGAAAGAAAAAAATAGAAAAAGAGAGAGAGAGAGAGAGAGAGAGAGAGAGAGAGAGAGAGAGAGAGAGAGAGAGAGAGAGAGAGAGAGAGAGAGAGAGAGAGAGAGAGAGAGAGAGAGAGAAAAGAGAGAGAGAGAAAGAAAAAGAAAAGAGAGAGAGAGAGAGAGAGAGAAATGAAAAGAGAGAAGGAGAGGAAAAAAGAGAAAGAGGAAAGAGAGAGAGAAGAGAGAGAGAGAGAGAGAGAGAGAGAGAGAGAGAGAGAGAGAGAGAGAGAGAGAGGGGCAGATGGCAGTATTGACCAGAAATATATAAATAAATGTATAATTACAGATAAATCTAAAAGCACATTTGGTTTTGGTCCTACATGGCTCATTCTCCCCTGAGTAAAACCGTGCTTTGCCTTTGAAGCAGAGACAGTGGAAGAGGAAGCTTTGTGGATGCGTGATTGATTTGCTTCTTGTTTACCAATCCCCCCTTTTTTCCCAAGCAAAAACGTATTTGTGTGGCTGGTACACCGAGACCCCATACGAGTCTCTGAAATAAACACAGCTTTATAAAATATCATTAATCCTGCAAATCATTACCTCCCCCTGCTCTGTAATTATTGTGCTAATTTCCCCACTTTGATGTGAAGCTTTTCACGTGAACTCTCGGGTCTCTTTCACAACACGGCACAGCAAATAAGGGTGGCAAGGGAAAAGTTGCAGGGAGAATATTTTTAGATTAACAACAGCAATTACTGGCAAGTTTACAACTTGGAATCTTTGAGGGGGTGATGCAGGGTGTTGGGTGGAGGGGGGTGTCAAAGAATCCGACCAATTTCCCCAAAGAGACTCATTATGGACATCAACAGCAAACAGCAAATATTCATACTGAACACAATCTCTCATGAACACCTGCCATGTTTCTACACCCGGCTCCATGTACTTGGTACTTTCTAGTTCTACAATTACAGATTTGTATAGAGAGCCAACACAAAGAAGCTAAAGAGCTGTGTGTTTACACACCATCATCAAAAGAATAGTTGACCAAGAAGGATTGCAGTCCTATTGGTAAAGAAGATAAGGGTTACCAGGAACAATAAATGATGACACATTTAGACTGATATGCATAATAATCATTGAGCTACACATACAGAAGCAGTGTCTCTCAGTATGGTGTCAGGCTGCCATGTTGCCAACTGTCAGATGATGCCTTCTGGGTGATTTTTCTGATGAGATGTGCATCTATACCCCTTTTGTACAGCCAGTTTACAACACACAGGTCATGTTTACAATAAACGAAAACATTATAAGAAAAGGACTAATAGGCATCTGTCATAATAGTTACAGTGGCAAGAAATAGCATTACGTAATCCTGTGTATTAGTGTTACAAACAGTCTAAATAAAGTCTGGCTCATTGTTTAGGTCCCAAATGCAAAATTAATATTATACTGATAAGGATATGACAACAACGGCTAACACTTCACTTACATCCTCAGGACACGCCCCTCGCCAAGCTTTGACTGAGTTCTCTTTGAATCTCCTTTCACTGCGTTCACAATGCTGAGATTCATATCTCAGGTAACCAAATGCACATGTCTGTCACGCCTGCTGGCTCTCCTATCATCCCCAATCTCCCGGACTCCATTTCCCATAATCCACCCCTCGAAGACGTCACCGTCACATGTCCACCATCTTCCAGTCCCGTTCCGTCTCTCAGGTCTAAGTCTCCAGAATATTGATTTCACCTGTTGCTGATTAGTACAAATACTCCTCTCTCCCACTGACCCGTTGGGAAGTATTGCCTCATTGTGCGTACTGAGCGGTTTCCTCTGTTGTTGTTCTCGTTAGCTTACCTGGTTTGACTCCCTTTTGACTTTCTGGTTTACTCTTTGTCTTTCCCCTTTGAATACTGTTGCTGGTCTGATGTTTTGCCTGGTTCTGACTTCTGCTCGTCTCGTTACTCTGACTCAGTCCTTGCCCTCTTGGTTATGTCCGTTTGTGCCTTGTTGCTGCTGTGTTGTGCTACGAGCCTGTTTAATAAACCTAGCTTTGCTTTTAGCTCAGCGCGCGTCACAGTCTGTCTGTCCATCCTCACAATGTCTTACATCGGGAAGGTTTAACATAGTTAGTTGTTATTCTTTGGGCATTAACGGCAGCTACATGTCATTTTACTAGACTTGTGACGTTTAATGCTGTTTTCAATACAAAAAAAACAACAAATACTGATTCTTTTTAGTTGTGTTGTCAAAAATCGGAAAAAAAAAAGATTCTGTAACTGCTTTATAAGCTTTGTACAGCCGTATTCCAAGTGTTTGAACATCCTAGCTGTGCTTTCTATATTTCATATATTTAGAAAATGAATAAAACATGTAATTTGACCATGGGGGTCCAAACGTTTCCATACAGCTGTATGTTTTACTCATTGAAATGTAAGACATGTCTTCCAAAGAGCACTACTTTGAGTAGAAGCCGTACATACACACACATACACACACACACATACACACACACACACATATATACACACACAGACACACACAACACATACAGTACCAGTCAAAAGTGTAGACATGGCTATTATAGAAGGTTTCTTTTCTTTTTAGCATTAGTAAAGGTGAAGACATCAAACTATAAAAATGGTACTCATGGAATTACACAGCCCACCTTAAAAACCTCAAAAATAGAACTTTACATGATGATAAACCGGCTTTCTTCACTTGCAGTGAAGAATGACATACGATTTTTGGACCAATTCTATTGGTCTGTCCATTATGAATATTCACTAACCTGAAAGGGGAACTAGAGCTTTTAAACTGTGCTAAAAACGATAAAAGTTTTTTGTGTACAACTGAATACATATTAGAGGTGGAGATATGACAAACATAATACTGTGATATGTGTGGTATATCAGGATATGTATTGTTTCAGACATCTCATCAGTTGAGTTTGAGTGTAAGCCTGTAGAGTTTTTAAGATCACCACAACCATCCATTTAGTTGGGTGTGTCTAAACTCTTGAATGGTACTGTTTGTTGTATTTTGAATGACTGCCTGTTTGTTTTGTTTCCTGTTTGACAAATACTGCAAATAAAACACAGCCATGTTTTTGGATAAAATGCAGCTCGAATTGATAAACAGTCTGATGCATCACCACGAGACAATCTATTACCGCAGTCCTAGTGTAAAAAGCAGCTGCGATATTTTAACACAGAACACTGGCTTTTCCGCTACATTGTGTAACGGGCATCTGTGATGAGGCAGGCTGGCATGATCCCTATGGAGGGAGAGGGGGAGCTGGAGAGAGCGAGAGCGAGAGAGAGTGCGGAGGGGGGCAGGCAGGTAAAGTAATGACAGAGAGAGAATTCCATAGGGAATCATGATGACACGTGCAAAAATTCCAGCCAGCGCACTGTGGGTCCCTTAGGAACTGATGCTCCTTCCATCCATCCATCCATTGTTTTTCTCTCTCCCGTTTCTTTCTCCCCCTGAGAAAACATCTGGGCCAGTCTGAAGAGCAAGCTGATAAGAGGAAAAACCAAAACTGTTCCAACCCATCAGTTTAAGACTTTAAACTATTTATTTATTTATTTATTTATTTATTTATTTATTTGTTAGAAAGCTAAGAAGGTCTAAAGTATCTCCCCCATATAATGTTATGTCATGGCCAAAGTTCTAATAGCCACCAAGGACTATGGTTAAAAAGCATCTATTTTGGGCTCCTTATTAACAGTGATGCCCCATGTGGTGGGTGAGGTGTTGTTAGATGTTGGGAAGATTTTGTTAGAATAATTTTGTACATTAACATTTAATCAGGTGCTTAATTAGGATTTTTCCCTGCCTCAATGAAAGAAGAAAAACAGAGTTCAATTACTGTCATTGCGATTAATCAGGCAAATAATCAAATTTTCAATAGCAGTTGCAATCCATGTGTATTACTGCCAGATCACCCGTTTGAACAATAAAAGGTCAAAAGTCATTCAAAACTGCAACAGCAAAAAAATCTCTATGATTTCTGTTCCACCATCATGTTAGTACTAAGCTAACACCATTGCGTTTAGTCTGTTAACTCATTCTGCAATTTTTTGAGATTTCAGAACTGTATGTTTAATCATATCTAAAGTATGGTGTGCTTTTATACAGCTTTCTGAACAAATATATACGATATATAATTCACACAATTTTCTTTTCTATTGGAAAGTAAGCTCACCACACCAAAAAAACGTGTTTAATGTGGTAGTAACTCCTTCAGATGTGGGGTGTGAGTGACTGTCATAGAGTCATAGATCAACAAGTGGTGGTACAGTGCAGTAAATGTCTCATTCAGTGTGTGGAATACAGGTTGCAAATCAGATGATGCAAATGATTGACAAATAGGAGTAATTGCATTTGGGTTTGGCAAGAGCAGAATTTGCAGCTGGATGGAAACGAATGGTCATATGGGTCTACCAAGCAAATCATCTACCGGGTCTAGCAGTGGCAAAAATCCCAGTCTACTGGAAATTCTTCACTGAACTGCACCAGGGAAGGGATCCACCAAATTTGGCCCAAAAGCACAATTATTTGATGCAGGGGTGTCTTAACATTGATGTGGCCTACATTTAGAAGCTTGTCCAGTCCATGCCTAACACAGTCATGCCTGTTATTCGTGCTCATACAGCCATTACATGGTATTAGGACTCAACATCCCAGCTTCCAAGTGGTGTACCATAGTAACTGCCAAAACAAATCAGCAACCCCTAGAGAAACCACAGCATCCAGCCAGCAACAGTGTAGCAACTATCCAACATGCCAATGTAATTGTTTGCCTACCACCTAGAAATTGCCCAGATAGCATGTAAACTATGGCACTTGTCACTACTGGCAGTCTGCAGTGAGCCAAAGGTGGCCCAAATATCTAAAACATGAATTTGGCCCACATGTCCCTAAACGGATTTGGTCCACTTCTGGCACAGATATAGCAGAGTTTCTGACTTTTATCTTAGGTGTGGCCCTAATCCGGTGGGTATGTGGCCCACATCTTCCGACCAGGTGCAGCAAGTGCCATCATTCAAGCAGTAAGTGGGCCAAACAAAAACAGTAATGTGGGCCAGATTTGGGCCAGATCGGCTTTGCTATCTGGGTGCTTAAGGTGCGCATCACTCTGTGGTATTGTAGGCCTTCTCCAGTCCTGGTAGATGCTGTTATGAAGGGCCTTTTTTAGACCACTAACACGAGCATCCACATTATAAGCTCATTTAAAGTTCTGTCAAGAAACAAACTGACACTCAAGCCCATGTGTGATCCCACTTCACATCCAGATCTGTTGATAGCAGACATGGTAATTTAATTTAATGCAATCTCTCAGAGGAGCAGGGAAAAAAAACAAGGAACTGAATGGCACTTAGCACTTGTCCCTCTCAGGGCTACACTTCCATATTTGCTCCGACAAATAAGTGACATCTGTGACATGAGGGTAATGACAATTATCGGGAGCGTGTAAGCGTCCTGCTGACTGGCCAGCAACAGTCTCTGATCGCCGTCCCATGGGGTGGTGGTGGAGAGGGGTCTTATGGTCGGCATCCAGTTTCCATGTGGCAAACTTCCCTACCGCAGACTTCAATGTAAGTGCTTTCCAAACAGCAAGCCTCCTGCCAATATCCAATTGTAGTGCTGATTGTTTGCTGCATCGTTCAGAACCACAGCGTTTTCCATTGTTCACCGTCCAAGACCAGAGCGGCTCCGAGCTCGCGAGGAGATACCGAGTAAATGAACCAGAAAACATCCGCTGCACTCGTGTTTACCAGCACAGTCACAACAGCCATTCAAATGATTGTAGTTATCAATGAACGCTCGGAGAATTTCCAAGCAGCCTCAAAGGAGCCTGCTGTGGCGAGGTAAAGACATTAACGTTTAAGAAAAGGACAAATTAAATGGAATTTGTGCTCAAATTTTAATAACTCTGGTAGTTTTATTTGCAAGGGTAAAAAAAGAGAGAGAGGCTGGATCTGTAAACAAATGAGCCTCGGACGCCCCTCCTTTACAAGGACTATGCAGACTCCCTTCTCTTTACACATTAGACAGATTGAGCTTCAAAATATTCTATTTATAGGTTCCTCATTTCCGCGGGAACGGAGAATCGTCCCAATTCCCCTGCCTTTTGCCAACGGCTTAGTGTGACATATTGCTAATCTGGTTATTATGCAATTTATCAGCCGTCTGACTGTAACAGCGGCAGATACTGAGCGCATTTCATGTGTGCTTCTCCGCAATAAGTCTACGCTGAGCTAATGAGCAACTGACGCGGCGCAACCATAATACATCCACTTTCTCTTCAGGGTACCACTGCCGCGAAACAACTTGTTAGACCAAGCCGCTCCATTACACAGCCCAAATTGAGTTCACTAATGATGGCCTGGGCCTCCGTGTGAGGTGGAATGGATTAGAAGAAGCCAAACAGAGATGATAGGGGAGGCTTGCTTTAATTAAGGCGGATCATCTACTCCGCTGGATAAACTTTGACAAGCTACTTTCATACTGACCTTAAATGAAGCAGATTAGGCCCGAATATGCGCAACCGTTTGTGCGTGAACCTCAAAAGGCGTCAGCGTCCATGAAATTTCTTGTGCTGCCAGCTCGGGCTAATAAAAAAACAAAAGTGCACCTAGGTTCCCCTAAGAACTTTTCAATAAGCCATTCTAGAAAGAAGCGGTTCTCAGAAATGATGTGTGTCAAGAACCTTCGTCCAAGATTTATAGGGCTTTGGTGTCATATGGTTCTCCAGCAATTTTTGTTCTAAAAAAAGGGGGTGCTGTTCAACTTTGGTAGAACCTTGGTATAATGTAAAAGTTGCGAGTATGTTTTGTTTTTGATCCCACACTCCTGAAAATGATGCCACATAGGGCTCTTTAAGTGATGCCATAGAATTACTGCTTATTTCCCCCCCTTAAGAACCTTTCCAAGGGCCTTTTCTGAAATGTTGTGGGTCTACACCCTTGTATACTCTCAAAATATGCTGTTTTTAAATTTGGGGGGAAAAAAAACAACTTTTACTTTTACCTAATATACAGGTTGTTTTTGAAGCTTTTGTTCTACACTTTTGGAAACAAGTGCCACAAACCATAAATTGAAAGAACTGGATAATACAGTTTTCTGTAAATTTAGTTTTACAATTAAAGTAAAAAAACAAAAAGTAAAAAGTGAAAAGGGCCACAAAAGTTTATTGAGTAAGAGTAAGAGTTTCAAAAATGTTAAAATCCTGGTCATAAAGTTTCTACATGAGAATTTTAACCTACACTTATGTTTTTTGAACACCAAGCAAGTTCCACAAAGGGTTTTTTAAGTATTAGTCTGAAACACTTTCTCAAAAATTTAAAGAACTTTTGCATAATATAAGTTTTTTGTCATTTTTGTTCTACATTTGTTAAAAGTACAAAAGCGCCACAAAGGGTTCTTTGAGTGTGAGTGTAAAGAACCTTTTCAAACATCTAAAGAACCTGAGTTTAAAGTGAGGGATCCTAACAAGTATTTGTTAGTTTTATATTTTTAAATAAAATTATATTTTTAGAACCTAATAAAAGCAAAACAAAAACAAATGTACTTTAGGTATCAGTCTGAAGTGCCTTTTTCAAAATTGGTTCTAAAAGGGTTTTAGAAGGTTTTTTTCCCTACAGTCTTAAAAAATTATGGCACTAAGAATAATAAGTGCTGCCATAGGATAACCACTAGCTTCCTTTAAGAACATTTTAATAGGTAATGTTATGAAAACTATTGTGTTGTAACTACCTAATGAATGTGAAAACCTTTATAGAATGTAAAGAATGTCCATATCGTATGAACGTTCTCCAGTTTAATATTTTAGGTTTAAGTGATGCCATATTTGTTTTAGCTGCCTAAACAGCCATGTTTAGAAAAGAGATCTGTAAACATGAAGAACTTTTTTTAAGGATTTAAAGCTCCTTCACACCTTTACAGTATTTTAGGTTCTTTAAATGTTAACCATGGTTCTTACACACTCATTTACGAATGTAGTGGTGTAAAGAACCATCCACTGAAAAGTTATTGATTGAAACAAGCATGGTTCTATTGCATTACGCAAAGAACCCTCACACAATGTTATGGTTTCTACATCTTTCTCTTTAAGTTGTTCTTAGAACCTTTACAGTATATTACAGTTCTTTGGAGGGTGTATATAACGGTTCTATGTTTCTAAAAGTTTCCAGTATATTGAAGAACCACTTTTAAATTATTTTAAGAACCACTCTGGAAAACTGTCTATCATAGTGTTACGGGAGCACTCTGGTGGTTCCTCTTCACGTGGTTCCTCTTCACATGGTTCATTAAGCTGTTCCACATTCAGTCTTTCCATTTCGAATGGTTCTCTAAAGCAGGGTTTCTCAACCTTAGTCCTGGAGGCACCCATCCCAGCACCTTTTAGTGCTTTCCCTGCTACACACCTAGTGCTTCCCAACACACCTGATCAGCTCAACTTGTCAGCTCAGTAATAAGGGCTTTCAGAGTTTTAGGGATGTAAAGCTTTCGGTAAAACAGGGAATCCACTGCAGCGTCCAGGACGGGGTGCCTCCAGGACCAGGGTTAAGGAGACCCTGCTCTAAAGAGGGGTTCTTTAGAAACCTCATTTTAAATAAGGTGTAAAACTGTACATCCAAGCCAGGAACCACTTAGGAACCTTTTTTATGAGTATAGTACACAAACATGATGACATTAATGGTCTGGGATCTGTCTTCTTGGACAGATATTGCACATCCATTCTGATGCCTCCATAAGTGGCAGCAACTCTGCTGAGCTCATCATAGCCTTGGGGTTCACCATGGCCTAATGAGTGACACTGCAGCAGTAAGTGTCTTTGTGTTGCATTTCTCCTTGATGCAGGAGACAGGCACTGAAGGACTCAACTTTTCATTTGTCGACACATAGCCCAGGCGTCAATGAGGTCTCCGCTTTCGCACTGTCAGCTAATTAAGGGCTGGACGCCATTAAAGCTTCATAAATCAGGTGGTAATGTGACAGGAGACTTTTAGAGGAAGGAGAGGTTTGTAAGGGCGCAACCCCGCAATTTAAACCGCTGAGAGCTGGAGCGGAGGCTGTGTCTTCGGTAACGGCGGCAGAATGCATGCTATTGATCACAACTCCCTCTTGTGTCTACACGGGTTAAAGCGTCGAAGAAAAATTGGACCGAGATTTCTTGGCAGCACAATGTGTTGGGAGGAGGTCATAGGGGAGAACGCAACAAAGGAGGGCTCAAACGACGTGACTAATGTGTTTACATAATGCTCCACAATCCACTTATGGTCATTTGTTCTGGTGCTGTCCGCCGCAGCCTGCCCGAGCGGCCCAGGACTATCATAGGAAAGTCAATCATGCGTCATGGAAAAACACTGCTGGGCAGCCTTAATCTTTTACTGTCTGCTGAACTACTGAACAAAGACACAATCAAAGCAATTACATGTGGTCATCTTCGCCTTTAATAATAGAGGCTCCTAAATGATTCATGAATTGGATGTACAACTGCAATTGGTATCATATTGTCATCGTCAAAAGTAGAGTGTCAGATTGGAGTGCTATTGGGAAGGAAGATAAAGGTCACCAGGAGCAATAAACGATGATACATTTAGAGTGATATGGCGAATATTAATTGGGCTACACAAACAGAAGTAGTGTCTCTCAGTATGGGGTCGGGCCGCCATGTTTGCTAACGCAACATGCCAGACATCTCAAGATGGAATTGCAAAGGTTCCTAATGGTGTCCTGTGATAATGCAGATTTTATGGTAGGGTTGGGGATAGAGTAACACTAGCCCTCGTTCTGACCACGGTGCCTCCACACACGGATTCACTGGTCGTCTCCACCAGGACAAAAGCAGGACTCGTCACTGAAGATGACCTGCTACCATGGAGTCACTCCATGACAGTCTGGCATGACACCATTGCCGTCTTTGGTGACACTGACGGGGTGTTAAGGGTAGTCGGTGTATCTGTATGCATGCATGTTGTCATGCAGTCATCTGCCAATGGTGCTGGCACTAACAGGATGACTCATGGAGGTCATTACTGCTCGCTGAATGTCCAGAATCATGGCTGTTGGCTCCGTCAGGTACAGCAATAAGGCCCACCCTTGCTTACACCGTTCATCTTGTTGCTGACCACGGTGCCTCCACACACAGATTTGTTGGTCGTCTCCAACCAAAACAAAACCAGGATTGAAGATGCACCATGACACCATTGCAGTCAATGAAACAGTGACGTGGTGTTAGGGACAGTTGTCATAGCGCTCTTCATGTATATAGTCTGGCATCATGCACCAGTTTGCTATTGGCTGGCACTAACAGGAAGGTACAGTGATAAGGCCCGTCCTTGCTTACGTCACATTTGCAGCCGAGTGTGAAACTTGAATCATTTGCATGTCTAACATGGTTTACCCCACCCACCAGTTTCCTTCCTGTTGGTTAATTCCTTAAGGGTGCAAGTATTTGTGCAACTATTCTTTTGCTTATGAGTGAACATATGGAGGCAAATTTCAAAAAGCAATGTTTAAAACATAATTCACATTCATGATTCAAATGTTTTAGCATAAAGTAGAAACTAATATTTGTATATTTTTATGGAAGGACACAGTAAAATAACAGAAAGAAATATAATAGAGTTTCATATAACAAATAGGTCTTATCTAAATATTTGGAATGAAATGGCATAACTTGAAAATGGTTTAAGGTTTAAATATTAGAAATGCCTAAAAACTGTCACATACTAATTAAAACTGCATAATAATTAAAACCAAGGTGTAAAATGCAGGGGATCCTGGGAGGCTGGGACCTCCTATTTAATGTTCTGGATGTCCTATATATCTCAAAATCTAAATTCTGGGGGTTCTTAAAAAGGAATTATTACACTAGCATTGTAAGCATTTCCAGAAGAAGAACTGCTGAACATTTGCTTCTACTGAAACAAGCATTGGCAATTATATGGCAAGTCAGCCAGCACTGGAGTGACTAGCCAATATGGGACCCCCCTTCGGAGCAGGGGTTATTTCACAAGCTGTTACAACCATGCTAAAACATAAAGCAAACTGAGCGATTTTAAGTCATTAACTTTCTTTTACTAAACCAAACTAATGCCACAAGTAAGACATAACGCATGCTGACTGGTACATGACACAGTTAAAGAGAATGGAAAACATTAATGGCAGTCTCTCAAACGGCTGCATAAGTGACACTTCATTTCTGACCAAGTTTAATTCACCATTTAACAATGTTGCTTCAAGGCAACACAAACACTGCAGCAATAATAAGACAATTATTTATCTTATACTGGATGTTAAGTGCATAAAGACATAGGCATAAATGTATGGTGTTTTCTTTTTTTTGGGGGGGGTGATATAAAACAATAATATATATGGCTTCCAAATACAGAGATTTAAAATTACACACTAAAAAGCTGCAGGGAAAATTGCTTTTATTTTTTTTTTCCAAGCTCTTCCCTTCAGTAATAATCTTATTATTGTCATAAACAATCTGTATCATGTTACTTTAATGTACTGAGTAAACTGGGTTTGTTGCCCTGGGGCAACACTGTGTGAATGAAGATGAATACGGCTATTTGCACTCACACATACCTTTTTTAAAAATGGTTTGTTAGGTCCTTGAACCCAAAGTGTGCATAGCTACCATATAGGCTTCCTATGCATAGCAGCTTTATAGCCTTCCTATGCATAGCTGTCTTCATAACTTCATAAATTATCAGTTAATGCTACTGAACAGCTTAGATAGCAGGCAGCTACAGGTTCCATAGTGACGGTAGGCACCAACATAACCCCACTAAACCGCCCACAAACACATACTGTACATAAAGCTTTAAGCCATCAGTGGCAACTCTTTACATGCTTTACAGGATTACATAATTGCATGTCTGGACATCCACCAGGGGGCTCCACTCTTTTCACCCTTTATGGTTCCACCTACCTTTGTACCCATATATGAGATAATATAAAACTATGGTGAGTTCATTTTGAGACCAGAAAAAAACATTCCTTGGAATTCCTCGGGATCACAAACAAGCTTAAAGGAAGCCATGTGGATTATGACTATTACGTTCTGTGGTGCAACAGCAACCTGCAGGTTAAAGTTACATGTTGAAGAACGGCAATTGAGGGCTTGGCACATTGTACTCCCATTATCATTATAATGAACGATTAAATATTTATCTTGTGTGAGTCAGCAGGGAATCATTTCTCCCTGTGTTATTAAGCCCTGCTTTAATTACCATGGCCCATTGGTCCAGACCCTGTTCCCCATCCTCACCACTTTAGCACCTACTGCATAACAAACCAATCACCGTCCCTGCACCAGCCGAATATCTTTTGGAAATGGCCTCGTAATTGGGTTCCAAAGTGTTATCTTGTGAATAAGGCAAGTCATTATTTTCGCAGTTATAGATGTAGTCAGATTTGAAGTGCATTTTTTTGGCCCCCTGTGGAGGACGATGCTCTGTGGGTTCTGGAAAGAGACGAAAACAACACATAACTACAAAAATGTATGCATGTTTTTTTTATAAGTTGGCACTCTGTTCAGATTATAATTCTGAAATGCATACTGGAATGGTTTAATTTATATTAACATCATACGTCTGATGTAAAGCAGAACATTTAAGTGCCTCCTGTGCCAAGCTAGGACTTGCCTAGGGTATTTAACAGAGTCAGAAAGAATACAGCGACTTCGACTCATGTTAGGGTAATGAGTTGTATCTTGCTCTCCGTCATATTCACATGCCGCTACAGACTTCTGGGTAGTGGCATGTGCGTTGTCTGCACACGTGTAGACTGCTGTGAAGATCATTTCTTGGGTTTAGTCTGATCTTTCCCCGTAGTCACTGTAAGGCTTTTTGACATGATGAATGTTAATAAAATAATTCGGATAACCATGAAACAAAATATACAGTCATATGCAAGTTTGAGCATATTTATAATATTTCTGAGATTAGATAACCCACTTTTTTGTATAGAGTCAGATAGGCACCAAATACTATCATATGGGTGCCAGATAGTAAATGGTGCATACCAGATATCAGATCAGCACCAGATTCTATGTGGTGATCACCTGATGTTATCAGACATACAGTAGATATGTTTTTGCATTTTTAAATAGTGTTTGGTACTCACCACATAGAGTCTGGTGTTCACCTGATAGTGTCTGGTGCTAATTTAATAATATCTGGTGTTCAGCACATATCTGGTACACAACAGTAGTACAGAATCTGGTGCTGATCACATTGTGGCGGGTATGCACTATCTAGTATCTGGTGCTCACCTGATAGTGTCTGGTGAGCACTGCTTAGTATCTGGTGCTCACCTGACCGTATTTGATGCTTACTTACTAGTACATGGTGGTCTGCCAACCACATGGCACTTTGTATGCACCATCAAGTATCTGGTCCTCACCTCATAGTATCTGATGCTCACCACATAGTATCTCATGCTCACCATATACAGTTAATTTTCCTGATTTACCTTTATAAAGCATTGATTGTTTGGATAAAAAATTTAGTTAAATATGTCATATAGGGGACAAACACAGTGATATTTGAGAAGTGAAATGAAGTGATTTACAGAAAGTGTGCAATAATTGTCTAAACAAAATTAGGCAGGTGCATAAATTTGGGCACTAAAAAAAAAAAAAAAAAACTTTAGTAGATCCTCCTTTCTCAGAAATAGCAGCCTCTAAACGCTTCCTATAGCTACTAATAAGAGTCTGGATTGTGACTGAAGGTATTTTAGACCATTCTTCTTTACAAAACATCTCTAGTTCATTCAGGTTTGATGGTTTCAGAGCATGGCCAGCTCTCTTTAAGTGACACCACAGATTTTCAATAATATTCAGGTCTGGGGACTGAGATGGCCATTCCAGAACGTTGTACTTGTTCCTCTGCATGAATGCATTAGTAGATTTTGAGCAGTGTTTAGGGTCGTTGTCTTGTTGGAAGATCCAGCCCCGGCATAGCTTCAGCTTTGTCACTGATTCCTGGACATTGGTCTCCAGAATCTGCTGATATTGATTGGAATGCACCTGCCTACTTTTGTTTAACCAATTATTGCACACTTTCTGTAAATCATATAAACTTCATTTCACTTCTCAAATATCACTGTGTTTGTCCCCTATATGATATATTTAACGCATTTTTTTTATCCAAACAATCAATGCTTTATAAAGGTAAATCGGGAAAATTAACAACGCTGCCCAAACTTTTGCACCCCACTGTAGTAGCTGGTGATCACTTGAAAGTATCTGCTTAAATTACAGAATGTCACTCTGTTTATGCTCCAGCTCGTGATATTAGATCTATAGATGCTGGCCTTCAGCAAATACCTTCTGTACAATACAGGAAACACAGAGAGACCTCTTGCAGTTATTATGCTTCTAAACCATGGAGCTCAGCTTCCAGCTTCTGTTAGACAGTCAGGGCTCAGTGCTCACATTTGAGAAACATTTAAAACCGTCTCTCTTTAACTCTCTCTCTTTAAAACTGCATTAACATGGCATATTTTACTTTATATTATACGCCATGTTAATGTAGTTTTAAACAAATGCTGAGTTAAAGAGAGATGGTTTTAAATGTTTTATGAAATGGAAGTTGTGAATAGTTCTTACACTGTATTTACTTGATGAGGTTTCTGTGTTTCTGCATTCATCCTAATGCTTAATAGACAATGGTACTTTGCATACCTTTAAAATAAGTGAGATAATCTTGAAATTTGAATTATCTCTGTACTGTTGTTTGTATTCAGAAATTACAACATTATACAGAGTCAGAAACAGTGGCTGTCTACTACAAATGAGTAGCTTATATGGCCCCAACTAACAAGGATACAAGCTTCCTTTACCTGTAAGCTACATTAGCCTCACATCTCCAGTTCAAAATAAAAGCGGCAAACTTCAGAAACTAGACATGTTTGGGCTGATCAGCTACATTCGGCAAAACTGTGAGTTTTCAACGAGTTACTCCTTTAACATTTTGACCGTTACTCATATCTTAAAGCTACCTATGAACCCGAGCAAGTCTCATTAGCTGTGAAAATGAGTCATTAGTGAGGCTGTGAAAGGTGCCAGCCAAAAGGGTCACGCAAGTCAGTCTATCATCAGATTTGTAAGCAGTTGGCTCTAGCTAACGATTCTGGAGCACAGGCAGGCAGAGGGGTGAGCTAGCGATGAGCTGGCCATGCTATGCGTTGCCCATCATGCTGATCCATTACATGCCATGTGCTAATTAGCACGGTCTGCGTCACATTTCTGTGTGCGCTTCCTCTGCGTGCAAGGCCATAAATCTCTCTCGTCGTCTGACGGAGGAGCAAAAAGCACATCGGCGTTACCTGGATCCATCAATTTACCGCCACGCACACTGTCACACGACTCCTCTTGTGCTGAAGATGGCGTCACCCGGCCAGCTGTTCAGGGTTACGGTTACTGTATGAGAGAGTGTTGAGTCATTAAGGCTATGGAGGTGGATATCAGAGGTAAAGCAGAGGAGGACAGGGGTTCGGGTGAGTAATGGAGGAGTGTGCAGGCTTTCTAACCAGAGAGACCATTATATCTATTTAATATAATTTTATTTCTTTACTTACTAGCTTTCCATTAACCTTATCTTATTTTGTCCGGTTATCTCGTTACACTTCCTTGTGTTCCTCAACGTGTGATTTATAGTAATGGTTCTTATATTCTTATCTTATTTCTGTACTCTATTTCCTCCTCGCTGTTTTGGGCCAAGTGTGAAGCGCTCCGAGCTGATGAAGAACAAGTGAAAGGAACACTGATCTCAGCTCTATTCGCAGTGCTGTGGGAGTAATTTGAGCAGATGCTGATGCCAATGCCAGGGAGCAGCAGAAAGAACTTGGATAATGCATTACAATGTGGAAGGTGCACTGGGGATTCCTTCATAAGACAGAACAGTGATTAACTCGGGACAAAGCAAGCACTGGCCTTCAAATCCTACACCAGCCTTAAACCTCCACCTGCAGTATGCGCTTTAATGCTTTAATGGCAAACCCGGTATGAAGACTTTCTTACTATGTCAATGATGCCGAGAACTATTAGAGTGGGATAACTTACATGGACATGCACTCACCAATGCACTTTATTAGGCACACCTCCTTGTATCTACACTCACTGTCCACTTTATCTGCTCCACTGATTATAGAAGTGCACTTTGTAGTTCTATAGTTACAGAATGTAGTCCACCTGATTCACTGCATTACCCTTTTCTTTAATAGTCAGGAACAGGTATTATTTAGTTGGTGGATCATTCTGCAGCACTGCAGCGATACTGACATGCTGGTGACGTGTTTCTCAAATCTGTGTGTGCCACATATATGAAATGGTCGGCTGAAAATACCAATTTCAATTATCAGTGCCATAATTAAGAAGCCTACAGCAACTGGACTTTGAGAAACGGCCAATAGGAAAAGTTATATCTACTGTATACTGGCCCTACCTACAGTACGTGGGACGGTTTATGTGACCAAAAAATCTACAATCAGACTAAACTTCTACTGTCAGGGACCAGCAAGCGTTTAGGGGTGGGGGTGGGCTATGGTCTATGGTCAAATGACACCAAAATACAGTTTATTGGCAGCCCACCAAAACCAGAAGTGAGTTTAGACACATAGATATTTAGCTATCCAGAAACGTATCTCCACTGTGAATGGCTGTGGTGGGTCTTTGATCAAGTGGAGTTTTTTTCTTTTAAAGGCCCTGCACAACTTGTTTAGGGTACATGGTATCATGGAGGCCATCAAACCAAAACCTGACCATCTCAGGCAGGAAGCTTAAATCGGATTGGATCTTCTAGCAGGACAATAATCTTAAATACACCTCAAAATCAAAACAAGAATGGTCTGCTGACAACAGGATTAAGGCTTTGGCATGGGAATCCTCATCCTTGAACCTTAATCCTGTGTTGTACAGATTCAGTAAGTGTAACATGTTAGTGTGCTGTAAGTAGTGTGTTGGTGTACAGTAACTCAGTAAGTGTAATGCATAAGTGTGCTGTAAGTGGTGTGTTGGTGTACAGTAACTCAGTAAGTGTAATGTGTTAGTGTGCTGTAAGTAGTGTGTTGGTGTACAGTAACTCAGTAAGTGTGATGCGTTAGTGTGCTGTAAGTAGTGTGTTGGTGTACAGTAACTCAGTAAGTGTAATGTGTTAGTGTGCTGTAAGCAGTGTGTTGGTGTACAGTAACTCAGTAAG
Organism: Prochilodus magdalenae; assembly: GCA_024036415.1. NCBI lineage: Eukaryota > Metazoa > Chordata > Actinopteri > Characiformes > Prochilodontidae > Prochilodus > Prochilodus magdalenae. Next base: position 144,768 of record JAMWET010005764.1, on the reverse strand, counting down.
TATAATGCGTTAGTGTACTGTAAGTAGTGTGTTGGTGTACAGTAACTCAGTAAGTATAATGCGTTAGTGTACTGTAAGTAGTGTGTTGGTGTACAGTAACTCAGTAAGTGTAATGTGTTAGTGTACTGTAAGTAGTGTGTTGGTGTACAGTAACTCAGTAAGTATAACGTGTTAGTGTACTGTAAGTAGTGTGTTGGTGTACAGTAACTCAGTAAGTGTAGTGTGTTAGTGTACTGTAAGTAGTGTGTTGGTGTACAGTAACTCAGTAAGTGTAGTGTGTTAGTGTACTGTAAGTAGTGTGTTGGTGTACAGTAACTCAGTAAGTGTAATGTGTTAGTGTACTGTAAGTACTGTGTTGATGTACAGTAACTAAGTAAGTGTAATGTGTTAGTGTACTGTAAGTAGTGTGTTGGTGTACAGTAACTCAGTAAGTGTAATGCATAAGTGTACTGTAAGTAGTGTGTTGGTGTGCAGTAACTCAGTAGGTGTAATGCGTTAGTGTACTGTAATTAGAGTGTTGGTGTACAGTAACTCAGTAAGTGTAATGTGTTAGTGTACTGTAAGTAGTGTGTTGGTGTACAGTAACTCAGTAAGTGTAATGTGTTAGTGTGCTGTAAGTAGCGTGTTGCTGTACAGTGACTCAGTAAGTGTAATGTGTTAGTGTACTGTAAGTAGTGTGTTGGTGTACAGTGACTCAGTAAGTGTAATGTGTTAGTGTGCTGTAAGTAGTGTGTTGGTGTACAGTGACTCAGTAAGTGTAATGTGTTAGTGTGCTGTAAGTAGCGTGTTGGTGTACAGTAAGTGTAATGTGTTAGTGTGCTGTAAGTAGTGTGTTGGTGTACAGTGACTCAGTAAGTGTAATGCGTTAGTGTGCTGTAAGTGGCGTGTTGGTGTACAGTAACTCAGTAAGTGTAATGCGTTAGTGTGCTGTAATTAGTGTGTTGGTGTACAGTGACTCAGTAAGTGTAATGTGTTAGTGTGCTGTAAGTAGTGTGTTGGTGTACAGTAAGTGTAATGTGTTAGTGTGCTGTAAGTAGTGTGTTGGTGTACAGTGACTCAGTAAGTGTAATGCGTTAGTGTGCTGTAAGTAGTGTGTTGGTGTACAGTAACTCGGTAAGTGTAATGCGTTAGTGTGCTGTAAGTAGTGTGTTGGTGTACAGTGACTCAGTAAGTGTAATGCGTTAGTGTGCTGTAAGTGGCGTGTTGGTGTACAGTAACTCAGTAAGTGTAATGCGTTAGTGTGCTGTAATTAGTGTGTTGGTGGTACAGTGAACTCGCTAGTGTGTATGTGTTAGTGTGCTGTAAGTAGTGTGTGCTGTACAGTATCTCTGTAAGTGTAATGCGTTAGTGTGCTGTAAGTAGTGTGTTGGTGTACAGTGACTCAGTAAGTGTAATGCGTTAGTGTGCTGTAAGTGGCGTGTTGGTGTACAGTAACTCAGTAAGTGTAATGCGTTAGTGTGCTGTAATTAGTGTGTTGGTGTACAGTGACTCAGTAAGTGTAATGTGTTAGTGTGCTGTAAGTAGTGTGTTGGTGTACAGTAAGTGTAATGTGTTAGTGTGCTGTAAGTAGTGTGTTGGTGTACAGTGACTCAGTAAGTGTAATGCGTTAGTGTGCTGTAAGTGGCGTGTTGGTGTACAGTAACTCAGTAAGTGTAATGCGTTAGTGTGCTGTAATTAGTGTGTTGGTGTACAGTGACTCAGTAAGCGTAATGTGTTAGTGTGCTGTAAGTAGTGTGTTGGTGTACAGTAAGTGTAATGTGTTAGTGTGCTGTAAGTAGTGTGTTGGTGTACAGTGACTCAGTAAGTGTAATGCGTTAGTGTGCTGTAAGTGGCGTGTTGGTGTACAGTAACTCAGTAAGTGTAATGCGTTAGTGTGCTGTAAGTAGTGTGTTGGTGTACAGTGACTCAGTAAGTGTAATGTGTTAGTGTGCTGTAAGTACTGTGTTGGTGTACAGTAAGTGTAATGTGTTAGTGTGCTGTAAGTAGTGTGTTGGTGTACAGTAACTCAGTAAGTGTAATGTGTTAGTGTACTGTAAGTAGTGTGTTGGTGTACAGTAACTCGGTAAGTGTAATGTGTTAGTGTACTGTAAGTAGTGTGTTGGTGTACAGTAACTCAGTAAGTGTAATGCGTTAGTGTACTGTAAGTAGTGTGTTGGTGTACAGTAACTCAGTAAGTGTAATGCGTTAGTGTACTGTAAGTAGTGTGTTGGTGTACAGTGACTCAGTAAGTGTAATGTGTTAGTGTGCTGTAAGTACTGTGTTGATCAGTGAACACTATGTGAAAAAGGATTCCACTCAATTTTGCATATACTTTTTTTAACCCATCCAAACTTTGTTCCTTCTCTCCTTTGAGTCTTCTTCTGTTTCTTAATTTTATGCTTCGGAACGTCAGTTATTTACAGCCAACGACTCCACAATCATCACCCTTGTGATCTAACGTTTTAATCTCTGCTGTCTAGGGCAAGAAATAAACAAACACTCTTGCAGTCTCTAAATAAAGCAGCCATCATCATTAGGTGGGAGGGCCAGAAGCGGGCCGACGGCGGATTGATTGCCAGGAAGAATCAATCTATAGACTGTGGAGTGAGAAAAGGAGATTAAAAAGCGGAAATTGAGGCCATTTTTGGATGAATTCCCATCATTAAAGCTGCGCACAAAGGCAGCCAAAGGCAAGAGGGATGCATACCTGCCATCTATCAAGCCAACCACGGAGTTTGTTGCATCTCCCACGTTGTTTATGCTTCTTCCCAGGAAAGCTTGGTTCTGCCTTTACGCTCACCTCTACCTTAGTTTTCAGGTTCATACTTGCTGGAAGTCACTGAGTATTTTGGCCCACTCTGTTTGCTTCTGATTCAGGCTGCTTACTCAGTTTGTACACAGATACTGGAAGAAGCCAGAAGAAGCAGCAGCAGCAGAGAAAGCAGACCAGGTCATCTTATGGAACAGAGAGTCTCTGAGGAACACAAGGCATGCTGGGAAATATACAGCTCTTTTCAGCCTCCCAAACTCCAGAAATCAGCTGTGGTTTTAAAACATTGTCTTTACACGGAGAGCCTCGATGCGACGAGAGTCCACTCTGGGCCAGACTGAGCGCCTTATAAAACTTCTGCTGCATTTACATGCAATCATTTCTCATTCAAGGTGGGTTGCACTTGGTAATGGGACCAATCATCTGTGGTCAAACGGTGGCATTAATAAGTCTCCGCTCGACTACGCTCTGGGACTGCGCGATTACCTGTCACACTTCATTTATCTATTGTAAAAACACTCCATGACTCTTTCCTGCTCCGCCGTTTAAGAATAATCACATGCAGACAGCCTGCCGGTGTCCACAGAGCTTCCTCTTATATCATACTTCTCTGGCGAACGAAGGGATTTCTCAGAAAGTCCAAATAAGAGAAATTCCTCCGAGGAACGATTACAGCTGTTGCACAAAACAATAGTAATAAGCTTTTACCGTGCAGTAATCCCTGACTAGAGGACAATCGAGATATCCAGATCCTTAGCTTACCTTAGGTTAGCCTACTTTAATAATAGTAGCACTCTACCGTACAGTAGGACATCCAGCAAACCTTGGTCCAATTAGTCCAAGTAGGGTCATATTTGCAGTAGGGAAAGCAGTGACAGTCAGACAACCCTCGTTCTGGGGGATCCCAAGCCTCAAGATCCCAATGATGCACCCTATGATATGGTCCTAGAATGAATCGAGCTGTGCATAATCTAATGAGCTCTGCTCTGATTGGCTGGTTCACGACAATGATCACATAGAAGCAACATGCCAAAATAGACTTAGGAAAATAAAACGATCCTCTGTGTAAATTAGCTAGATCATCATACTATTTAGTTAGCTATGCTAAGGCTAGTTAAACCAAAACCTGACCATCTCAGGCAGGAAGCTTAAAACGGATTGGATCTTCTAGCAGGACGATAATCTTAAATACATCTCAACATCAAAACAAGAATGGTCTGCTGACAGGATTAAGGCTTTGGCATGAGAATCCGAATCTGAAACTTCAACCGGCAAACACTGATGCAGTCACACAGCATAGCTGCTACTTCCAGCCTGCTGTTGGGGTTGTGATGCTAATAAAGGTGGAGCTACTCCTCTCTTCAGTCTCTTCAGTGTTCAATGCAGAGCGAAGCTGCTCCATATTCTTCAAGGATTGAATAACTGTCTGGAGTGAAATCTGCAGAGCCAACAAACAACTCTGAATGTGTCGTTAAAGTTGTCCAGGATCTTGTTAAAAATGTGGGTGTTGATGTTGGCTTCCCGTTCCCTAGCTTGTATACAGAATTTTCTGTTTCACCTTAAATGAAGCGATCGTTACATTCTGGTGCCTGTACAAGCTGTAGCATATAAGGTGGAACTGAACATTTGAATACGAAGCTGGAGATTAGGAAGCCAATTTTAGTTTTGTTTATGTTTAAAGATGAACATGAACCATGCCAGCTGACAGTTCAGTACCAAACTTCTTTTATTCAGTCACACCAACCTAAACACAGGCTGTATTTGAAATGGTACACCACTATACTACATACTACAGCAGCATGTAGTATCCCTATGTGTGGTATACAGCACATTAACAAGCCCTGACCTACAGTGTAGTATACTGATACAGCCACATGACCAATTACCTCACATTTACCTCAGAGCTGTTATTACTGTATCCACTGTTTAGAGCTAGCTGCTGCTAACGCTGCTCAGTTCACTCGAGATACGGTTAGCCTAGCTGTTAGCTATTTCACTCTAAAACTGATCCTCTAAAGTGAGTTCATCTTTTATTAATCTTCAGACCTGTATATTTAACTTTCTGAGGCTCATTTAGTGAAAGCCGATGAGGCTGTGGTGCATGATGGGATGCAGTACACTATGAAGACATACACCCTGTATTCTAGAAACTCTGACTGGAGTAGAACACCATCCAGGTATCCTTAGTTCACTATAGATTTACAATTTGGTCACATACTACATACCACTTTCAGCGTACTGCTACATACTACTTTTAAGCGATGTATTATGTAGTATGCCATTTTGAATACAGCCACAGTTTACACAGTTCATTATTGATTGAATGCTGTAAATACACCAAGTGTACAATACGGACGTTTTAGAGTTAATTGAAAGCACCACCAAACATTCATGAACAGTATAAACACAAGTATCTTCAGTAATCAAGTTTAACCAAAATGATAATCAGCCAATCAGCCAGTTATACTACGTACTACAGTGCACTCCAGAGGAACTTTGAGGAGTATTCTGGGAAAAGTTAGACTGCCTCACATAAACTGGCTCTCTTTAAACACACATTGTGCATCATGATGTTCAGCATCTTTAGAACATATAAAATTCATGAAGCAAAGCTCTGTGTCAGCCGGGAACATTCATCTTTTGCTGAGATGTAATATTTGGGAGAAAGGACATTGTGCGTTGATATTCCATTTGTCAATGTCGTTCCATGTAATTATTGAAAAAACATTCTCTCGTGGAGGAGTGCGCACCTGTATTCACTCATTAGAGCTGCTGCAGTACTAATGTGATGTTTGTATGAACACCAGAGCCATGAGCTTAAGTACGCTACCGAGAACTAACAGCTGCAGGGAGAGAGAGAGAGAGAGAGAGAGAGAGAGAGAGAGAACCAATAAGAGAAAGAGAAAAGCAGAAAGCAGGAGATTGAAAAGGAGAGAAAGAGAAACAGAGTTAAAGAGAGAGTGAAAGGAAGAAAGCTAAGTACAGAATAAACAGAGAGAGAAAAGAAAAAGAGGAAAATAGAAATAGAAAGGGAGAAACAGAGAGAGTGAAGCAGAGAATATAACACTCGGGAAGAAAGACAGAGATGGAGAGAGGGAGGGGGAGAGAGAGAGAGAGAAACAGAAACACAGAGAGAGAGAGAGAGAGAAAGGGAGAGAGAGGAGACATACAGAAACACAGAGAGAGAGAGACCAAGAGAAAGAAATAAGAGAAAGATGAAAACAGAAAGCATGAGATTGGGAGATGGAAAGAGAAACAGAGTTAAAGAGAGAGTGAAATGAAGAAAGCTAAGTACAGAATAAACAGAAAGAGAAAGAGAAAAAGGATAAGAGGAAGATAGAAATAGAAACAGAGAGATTAAAGCAGACAGTATAAGACTCGGGAAGAGAGAGATTGAGAGAGAGTGAGAGAGAGAGAGAAAGAGAGAGAAATTAAATAGAAACGGAAGAGAATGAGAGAAAGGGAAATAAAGAGGGAGAGAGGGAGGAAGGGGAGAGAAAGAGGGAGAGAATGAGAGAAATTGGGAGACAGAATGAAAGACAAAAAGGGAAAAGGGAAAGTGAGAGAAAGAAAAAGGACAAGTGAGAGAGGGAGAAAGAAGAAGAGGAAAAAAGGGAAAGAAGCAGAAATTATTAAGAGAAAGAAAAAAGGTGTAGTGATGAAAGGTGGAAGATGGAAAATGAGAAAGAGAGAGAGACAAACAGAGAGAAAAAAATAAGTGCAAGGCAAAGGAGACAGTGACAAAATGAAGGAGAGAAATGAGGGAGAGAGAGGATGAGGAAAAAAAGAGAGAAAGGGAGAGAGAGAGAGAGAGAGAGAGAGAGAGAGAGAGAGAGAGAACCAGGCCGTGCCTGAAGTGTACAGAAAGTCCTCTTGTGCGTCTGCAAGGTCTAATATTTTATTGAATGGGCTGATATCACAGATGAGTTCCTGCATCTTTATTTGTTAGGCTCAAAAGAGCCAATCATTATCTTTTAATTACCACGGCCCAATACCGAGAGCCACTATAGGCAGATAATTAATCATGTATAATGGCAAAGCAGGAGGCGCAGGCGGGGAGGGAAGAGGCGCAGACGGGGAGGGGGAAGCCGCGCACATCAAGTTAATAGCAACTCTTTGGAGTTGCATTATTTGCACATGAACCAGCACTGCATAATGAATTAATAGAGCCGAAGGGACGTCAACGAGAGTGCTAAGTGCCAGGTAAAAGGTGGGTACGCTGCGTGTCTTACTGATATCACCACAAAGCAACACAGTGTGAATAGCACGGTCCTTTCATCAACCTTAACCAGTCATACACAACACACACGGGATACTAACACTTAGCTCCACTACCAGATCAACATTATAGTTAAATATACAGTTCCACCTTAAATGTTGCAGCGTGTACAGGTCAGGATGTAACAGCAGCACCTTTTAAGGTAGAACACAAAGTTTTGCAGAACAGGAAGAAAGCTCTAGCTACCACACTCTAACATAGTGGTGACCAAGCAGATACTATGTGGTGAGCATCCAATACGGCATAGAGATGATAACAGCTAGTGTTCCCCTAATAGTATATGGTGCACACCTAATAGTATATGGTGCACACCTAATACTATATGGTGCACACCTAATAGTATATGGTGCACTTCTAATAGTTTTTGGGGCACTCCTAGTAGTATATGGTGCACTCCTAACAGTATATGGTGCACACCTAATAGTATCTGTTGTGCACATAATAGTATCTGGTGCCCATGTAACATTATCAGGTTCTCACCACACAATCTGGGTACCTAATCATATCACATGTTCACCACATTATTATTATTATTATTATTATTATTATTATTATTATTATTATTATTATTATTAATAATAATAATAATTTATTTATTAAATATTTTATTTTTATTATATGTTTATTTTTTATTAAATTAAAAATCATGTTTTATTAATAATAATAATAATAATAATAATAAGTTACACTTCTATAGCACCTTTCACAAACCCAAGGATGCTTTACAAACATAAAATAAACAAACAAACAAACAAAAAACTGATCATGAAGAATGAAAATTTTCAGAGAAAAGATAAGTTTTTAAGTGAGTTGTGAAGACGGAAAGAGAGAATGGCGTGCATGTAGATGAAGGTAGGGAGTTCCAGAGTGTGGGGGCAGCAACACTAAACGACCTGCCACCCATAGATGAAAGCCTGGACCTAGGAACAGATAGGAGACAAGAGTCAGAGGACCTCAGCTTAATGATGGAACATTAGGATGTAGGAGGGCCGACAGATAAGTGGGTGCTAGTCCATTGTATTGGATGTGCGTCTGATAGTAACTAGTGCGCACATGATAACATCTAAAAAAAAGGAAAAATAATTCATCCTCAGTACGACATTCAGAAAATGTTTTCCGGATGTTACTGAGACCTGAGATGAATGGAGAACGTCCTACTACCTTCAGAAAGAACATTCTGGAAGCCGAAAGGAAACTTCTAGCTCAAACGTTAATAAAACACTGAATGGTAATATTCTCAGAACTCAGGTTTTTTTTTTTTTTTAGGAAAAATAATATCCAGCTAGGAATTTCAAATACTCAAAAAACACAATCTATGGCACCATTAATTACTTCTTGCCGAGGGGTTTTCCACAGCATCACTCCTCAGTTATTTATTCGCATGTATGGAGGATAATACGTAATCCCTCCGTACTACAGCAGCAGCATCATTCCGACATTATCAGTCATGTAATTGCTCTGAATTTCGATTCACTCCTCTAGCATGTTTTTTGTATCCCCATTTAGGGCTGAGTCATTCTGTTCTTCAAGCACTGCCTTGTTTGTTGACAGTTCAATCCATTAGATGTTAAGTAGCCTTTGTGAACATTCATTACTCAGACAGTTTGTGGTAGATTTGCCGACACCTTTGTATAAGCAGATGATGTAAGTCAAGTGCAATGGCAATGTGCACACGCACACACACACTCACACTCTCTCACACACACACACACACAGGCACATACCAAAAACTAAGTTTCTGCTGTAGTCATAGGGATTTTCTCCTCAGTTCAAGCAGCTCATCCAGTCACCTCACGCACAATTCAGGATTCGGCACGGCCGCGTTTAACAATGCCAATGAGAAGAATTAAAGATGAGTTATCTCCCCAGTAACCTCTCATCAGACTGCCGTTGTTATTGTTTTCGTCTCATTGTAAACAGAAGTAATCACAGTCCGCGTGAGGAGAGCTGGGAGGCTGGTGGGGGATGCTGAGGGGGGTAGCGAAATAGCCTCTGGTTGCCATGGACCAGTCGGAGGTGCTGCGGAGCGGAACGCTTTAATTAAGGCCAGCCTACTCCACCTCTACTGAATCAGAATAAAGCAAACAGAACACTTTAGCTGACACTTCTCATTCCAGTTTGCATTTATGCCTTGCGTTCCGGCCTTTGCTTTATGAAACTCCAGAATGTGTAGCATATTATTATACAGCAGCACTACAGCGCTGTATCATCACCGTCATGTCAAAACAGTCATTTTTTCATGACTTCTTTCCCCCCCATTTCTCATTTCAGACCACCAGCTGCCTTTACACTGTGTAGGCCTTCCACAACACATGGACAAATAGGAATGGTCTACTGTATAGTCAAGGCTTTGTTATGATGGTGGGTCAAGAGATGGTGGGTTTTTAATTGCAATACTTTTACATTTACATTGCGTCACCATATTCATGAGAAATGGACCAACCAATTTCAGCTTATTTAAATATTCAGCAAATAATATTTTAAGTCAGGAAAGCTTTCTTCCTTCTCCTGTGTAGTCTCCTGTATATTTTGGAGATATTAGGTGATTAGAATGCGATCCTTCTTCTGTATAGTCGAGGTTTTGTTATGATAGTGCCTCTCAGATTCATAATGTTAAGTCCGTACCCATGACTCACAGAAAATGCTAAACAAATAACTAGCTTACACAAATAGAAACAATTGCTACAGTCCAGGCTAAAATGGGGAAGCAACATTCAGCGAATGTCTAATTAGCACTGTATGTAAGGTAGGAGCTTCTCAGGTAGCACTGGTGATAGGACAGTCAGGAAATTTAAATATTGGACTTTTTAGGGCCAAAGACATACAAGATTTTCAGATTTACAATATATACAAAGAGCATGATGTGCATTTTTATATCTGCATTTTAGATCTTAAATACTGTTAGCCCTATATAGTTAAATACAGTTAACTGCCTTCTTCAGTTCAGCTTTTAAAATTAAACAGGCATCTACTCGGACACCTGTAGAAACCTGTAGAAACCGCTGAGTGTTTTTATTTTTTTTAAATGAAACACTTTTATAATGAATCTCCATTTTCATAGGTGTCTTCAGGTCGGACCACCTGACACATCAAAGCTCACAGTTTTTAGCAAATTATCAAAGGGTTACTGACCTCAGCATTGCACCATGAAGGTGACTTGGGAGGGTCTTCTTTGTGATGCCATTACCTTACCAGGCCCCATTTTAAATTAGTGGCATGCCAAAATAAAAGTCTTTTGTAAGACACAATTTGCAGACAGAGGTTTCTCAGTAAGTCATGTACTTTTTAAGTTGCCTTATTATGCAGAAAGCTTTCAAATCTAAATCATGCCAAACTGCTTTTTTTAGACTTTTATTTTTTACTTAATTAAAGTCCAATAATAATAATAATAATAATAATAATAATAATAATAATAATAATAATAAAACCAATTTTATATGAAGGCACTGAAAAATTCCTTTCCTTTCCATTTTGTCATGCATATATTCAATTAATTGGACACAGTATATTTTATATGTTAATATTTAATAAGGGCATTAATTAAGAATAGGAAATCATTGGGATGCCTTGAAATCACAAGTAAAACCCCAAATTGTTGTTGGTGAAGAGTAAACCTTGTATTTCTATGTTTTGTGTTTTTATTATTTTACCTAAAATACAAATACTGGCTTTTACACTAACATTGTGTCAACACATTCATGAGGAAGAGACCAAGCAATTAACTTTTTTCAGCTTATTTAAATATCTCAGCATTAACTTTAATTAAATGTCGAAAGCTTTGTTCCTTCTCCTGTGTATTCTCCAGTATACAGGAAATATTAGGTTTTTAGACAGCAATTAAATACCAACCCCTAACTAATTCATGGCTCTTTAGAGGTTCTCTGGTGGTCTTGCAATTAGATCAATTAAGGATGAGTAGCCAGTAAACACTGCTGTCCACTCCCAGCAAGAAACCACGTTCGAAAGAAACAATAGAAGTAATATACTGTAAATAGAAGCATCTGGGCTGCTTTCCACCACTGGAAATGCTCTTGGTGAGGACAGAGATGAAATCTGATGCTGAACTTGCTATGTTTCTTCCAGACTGGTATCTAAACTATATGTTAATGCTAATATAAAAGGTGTGTGTGGGGGTGGTGGTGGTGGGGGGAAGTCTTTGTTGCCACCTGGAGTGTGGAGTATGAATATGACAAATTGCATCATCTTACACATTCCTCATTTAAATGTTTCTTTGCCAGATGAAATTGCTCTCCAAATGGGTGGAGAACTTGCTGTCTATGGTTCTATATAGAACTGTTTTGAAAATTGTGCTATATAGCACCTAAACAGGTTCTGCTGTTGTTACTATGATAGACTTGTAACAACAGAAGGACTATTTTTGGGTCTATATGGAACCATATACAAAATTTCATACAGTGGCTGAGAAGTGCAAACGTGAAAAAAAAAAAATTACAAACGTAAAAACTAATTTACAAGACATGTATCTCTTTTACCAGTACCGAAACACTTTTACAAACTGAATTCTGAAGGAAAGGGGAGGTCTAACAAACTTGTGTTTGTTGCGGTCTCTTGTCAATCAAACTGTTTGGCGGTGGTAGAGTGACTGGAAGTAGGAGATGAACAGGCGACATCTAAACCGCTTGGAATTGGAAATGTTAAGTAAAGTAAGTGGGCTGTAACGCTAGCTACACTGGTTAACCAGCTAGCTAGCTTAAAATAGCTTAGACCTTTTACAGTCCACTTTTTTTTCGTCTCTTTCCTCCGTCTGCTCTTTTTAAAAACTTTAGACCTTCCACAGGAAAAACTAAAGCGTGCCACATGTGCCAAATACGAGACACATATGGACAATTCATGCTTTAACATCGTGACCATCTGAACTCAGCCACCGAAAAACAGTTTGATTGACTTCCTGTGTGTTAGACCTCCCATTTCCATCAGAATACGCAGTTTGTCAAAGTATTTCAGTACTGGTAAGAGTTTCACATCTTACAAATTTGCTTTTGTAATTTTGTTTTCTGAAATGTAATTTTTTTTGCCCTTGTAAAATTATTTTTGCTTTTTTTGTTTTGTTTTCTTGAGCATATATTTAGTTTTTTGTAAAATTCCTTTTTTTTTGTAATTTTGTTTTCTGAAATTTTAATTTGTTTTGCACTTTCTGTCACCTTGCAAAGACCTATTTAAGCATGAAACTGTTTTACATAGAACCAGACAGAATGAAATAGAACCACTGTCATCTCTAAGGAACCCTCGGAGGACCATCTTTATTAAGTGTGTGGCATAAACTGTAGATCCATCATACACTACGAACCCATGTACATGCAAAGACCTTTGCTCTTTCTTCTCTTTCCACCGGATCAGTTTCTCCTATCACGCCCCAGTATTACCAGACTGTACAGCCCCGGATTCAACTGTTTAATATCTGAACGCTTAAATATTCTGCAATATTTGTGTGTAATATTTGCCTGTGCATTCAAGCTAAAAACAAGCTCTCTTTCTATTACAAACGCAAGCTTTACTTTACTCAGATTAAAGGAACCAGGAGAAGGCACTTTGCACTGACACAGAGCAAACAATACCAGTTAAACAACAACAAAGAAATAAACTGATATCTAAATGAACAAAAAGGCTTTCTCCATTTAGAGTTTCAGTAACCATTTACAATGCCTCGTTCAGATAAATGTCTGAGTGCAAACGTTCAAACATGCCTAGCATAAATATAGTCGGATCTCTCCGTGCAAGTAAATAGCTCACAGCAGCGTACACATATCCCCAGGTTTTGCCGTCAGCTTTCTTTACTGCCATTTGCCAAAGCATTCACTTAATCTCGACGCACACTTCCACCATTTGCTGCTTGCAAGAGCCGTGCTCATTCAGAACAATGATTATTCGGGGTCAGCAACAAAACTAGAGCTTACACCGTACAAAGTAAGCAGAGCTTTAGTCTGAGCACAGAACACTGAACTTTCACTGCTCCACCGTATGCCAAAAGAATCAGAAATACATCAGATCTGCCCTGACATTGTGCTCCCTGTGACCCCATGGACAGCCCGATGTCACTTATAACTTCTTACTTATTAATCTGGGTGGCAGGGGGTGTTGGAGCCTACCCCAGTATTTATTGGGGGGAACGCAGGAAGCACCCTGGACAGGTCGCCAGTCTATCACAGGGCAAGCACAGAGACATATACATTAACACCTATGGGGCCGTTTAGCATCTCCAATTCACCTGACTGTATATTCTTAGACTGTGGGAGGAAACTGGGATCCTGGGTGCCCCAGCTGGGTATCCAACCAAGACCCTACTTGCTGGGAGGCAAAACCGCTACCCACTAGGCCAGGATGGATGGATGGGTGGATGAATAGATGGATGGCTGGAGTTAGTTTCACAATACAGCACAGTAAAACAATAGAAAAACAAAATAGGTTGTACAGTATGAAACCTGTGGGTACCAGCTCAGCATTATTAACTGTTAAACTATGAACTATACATAGTACAGTTGGCTATGGATAAAGCCATGCAAACCGTGACTTCAAGTCCTCTAGTTAAGGGTCCTAGGAGTAAGCTCAATTCATCTTCAGATTTACTAAAGTCTTTTATTCTTGGGTTCAATCCAGCCTCAACAATTTAATACCACCAAAAAAATATTGTTATGTAGGTTCATGTGTCAGGTCCTTTATGTTTCTTTACTTACTATGTAAATAGCTACTGTAAATAGCCCTTTGTAAGAATCATACCCCCATAAAGCATTGATGGTGTGCAAATGACAAATTTCATTGATATAATAAAATAATGTCTATGAAAAATAACTTACATGTACATTTACATTTATGGCATTTAGCAGACGCTCTTACCCAGTCACAGAGTGTATAGGTACTAGCATCAATAGGTTTGAGTCTAAAGTTCCCTTGAGCTCAGACACAAGGGCCAGTGCTGATACCTAGAAAGAAGAGTACAGAGTAAAACACATCAGAAGTGCACTACCTAGCAATCCCAAGGCAGTGCTCATACCTAGAGAGGGCCAGCATAAGGGCAATGCAATGCATTTCGATATGTACTTTAAATACATCTTAAATATGGTTTTAATATGGTTTTCTAATAAATTGCAGTTTATAAATGACAGTTTATTTGCTCGGTGTAATTAAAAAAGCATGTGCCTAAGCTTTACACTCATTAAATTTTTTACCAGTTTGCTAAATACTGTGCTTCTCTGTAGAGGATGTGATAACTCTAAAACCAACAAAACATGCCGTTTGTGGTGTGGTTGGTGTACCTAAGTGGATTAGACCACTTCCCACCACATGTGAAAGACTGTGGTTCGTATTCTGGTCTGGGTGACTATGCTGTGCTACACCAATAAGAGTCCTTGGGTAAGACTCCTAACACTACTTTGGCCTACCTGTAATTTGATTAACATTGTAAGTCGCTCTGTAAAAGTGTGTACCAGGGTGCCCCATATATGACAGTAAAATGTGTTAAATTAATTCAAGAATGAGAAGCTTAATTAAATGAACACATATACATAAATGAATGAGTAAGCTATGAATATAGGGTAGATGATCTATGTTATTTATAGAAGTAAAAAAAGGTCAGGCATAAGGACTGGAATATTGAGATTATTGATTATTTCATGTTGAATAGGCCTGATCGAACCAGTGAGAGGATCTCCAATTGTCAGATCCCAGCCACTCTCTCCAAACCCTTCTTCCCATGCGCATCTAAGAACTGGAGTCAGTCCACAGTCAGTAACTCAGCATTCATTATTGAAGATACTGCACTTCATAAAGCATGTGCTAAATTTCCAGATACTCGCTCGGTCCCCTGCTAACCAAAGCTTGTTTTATTGATCACTTGGCCTTTCCATACAAAAAGCACACTTGTACCTCTAGGGTAGCGTAACCAATTGAAACGTGCCTGTTTGTAGCTGATCTTGTAACTGTATTCAGGGCCTTCTAATTGCATTGAGTGAAGTTCAGGTTGGGGTTGGCATTATAACGGGCTACCCCTGTTTCTTGAGGGTGCCCTCAGGCTGTAAAGGTTGGTGGATCTTATGGGAATGAGGGTACAGGCATACTTTAACAATTTCTGTTTTTTAAAAATTCCAGCGTGTAATAGTTGCAGTTGATCCTGGCTATCCTCCGAACACCTGATTGGTTAAAATGATCTACTTGTGCAGTAAAGGAAAATTCACATTACATCACAGGTGCAAGGAGCTTCCTGTCAGGTAGATAAAGCAGACAAGTGCTGCACTGATACAACAGGATTTTGTACTCATCAGTACATCAGTCATTAAAAAACATCAGCCAACCAACAGTTCTAACCTGCTCAGACAGCATGAACCTATATGCCCATGGTATCTCCACACATGGATTCGTTGGTCGTCTCTACCAAGACAAAAGCCCTATGATGCAATTTGTCTTCTGCAACTACCCAAATAGTTTTTGAATTCTTCTCTGAGTTATACCTCGCTTGCAAAGGATCCTACCAACACAACAACATGAGTCAGTATGGAAAGTTTGCACAACAGGACGAGCTTATATAGTCAGTCAGATACAGCAATAAAGTCTGTCCTTGCTTAGGTCACATCCACAGCCAGGCGTTAAACTTGAAGCAGATGCACAGCCAATTTTGATTCTTTAATCAGCTGCTAAGAATCTTCCAACATTTAATCATTTATAGGTGATTGCCTGGAATTACACCCTGGTGACCTTTGCCCCCGAATCAAGACGTACTACATTATAGGACAGCTCCTCTTAAAGAATTAGCCAACATGCACTCATCATCAAAAGAAAAGTTGTACCCAGAAGGACGTTTTGGGGTGCAATGCTATTGGGAAGGAAGATAAAGGTTACCAGGAACAATAAATGATGATATATTTAGACTGATACGATCAATATTTATTGAGCTACACCTACAGAAGTCTCAGTATGGCGTTGTGCTGCCATGTTTACTAATGTAATATGCCAGACATCTGAGCATGGAGTTGTAGAGGTTCCTACTGGTGTCCTCCGATAATCCATCCCATGCAGCTTGAATATTCTCACACAGTTCCTGTAGATTTTGTGGTGGGGTGGGATTGCAGTGACACCAGGCCTTCTGGATTTATGACACATGGAAACATATTGACCACGGTGCCCCCACACATGGATTCACTGGTCGTCTCCACCAAGCCTAAAGTGGTACTCGTCACTGACGATGACCTGCTGCTATTCTCAGTGAGTCCATGACAGTCTGGCATGACACCATAGAAATCTTTGGCGACACTGACGTAGCGTCAAGGGCAGTCATTCTAATGGTCTGCGTGTATGTAGTCCTTGTCTATGTCACGTGAGACCGAGTGTGACACTTGAATCATGTGCATGTCTCACAATGTCAAACCTACGCACCAAGTTTCATTCGAGTCAGTTGATTCAATCGGGGTGCAACTATTCTAATGATGAGTGTACATTTCTGAAGGCCACCAGTAGTTAACTTTTCACTGACTAGTCCCATAAGGCTATATGCATTTGGCGAGGATCCAAAATTGAGCCTATAGGGGATCTCTCCTATAAAGGGAGGGAGTAACCACATCTGTCTGATTAGCAGATGAATTAATTGTACTAACCCATTGTACACAAAGCTATCAGGATTCGGGAAAGACCTGATTCACTCTCTGGCAAGAATCAATGAAATCAGGGCCTGTGGTGGAAAGAGCAGAGGAGAGTAGGCGGCCACACAGTGACTAGGGCATGCACTCCCATTGGTGCATCATTGAGGAGGGTAAAACAGAGGGCATTGAGCCTTCTTCCATACAAAGAATAGATCTATGGCAGCTCTCCCAAAATATGCCCACATCTGATTCGCCATTTCTTTGTGCACTTCTCATTCCCGATAATGGGGATTTCCCAGCGACAATAGATCAGGCCCTCGGTTTAGAGCTCCAAGCATGCGAGTAGCTTTCTGCAATCGAATTTGTGCCCTGCTCCCCACAGCCTGTGCACCAGGCTTTTGCAAACGACAGGACCACTTCTTCCCTGTCAGTCTGATAGGCTGCTACTGTGGTATTGTTCATCTGGACAAGAATGTGACAGCCAGGACATGAGCAATGCATCCGGTTGGAACAGCTTCCAGATCAGGATGGTACTCACTCCTTTGGCCAGCACCAGAAAGTCTGGATGCATGATTTTGTGGTAAAGGATGGAGAATCTGTCAGTTTTTCCTTTCGGCAGTTGATGGGTTCAACCAGTTCTTAAAGGTCAATTGAAAGGTCTACCTACAACAAGGGTCTAAGAATTCTGGTTCTGCTGGAGGCCTTGTCTGGAAAAGATACATTTGCAGACCCTTAAAGGTGACCTATCATGCCCCTTTTACGCAGGTTAACACAGTTCCCTGGAGGCTTAATATCTGTGACCTACAGAAATACTTAAAATACCACAAGGACCATGCTCCTCACCTTCTTTGCACTCTGTCTAAACAGCCCTGTTCGGAATGGCAGATTTGCATTTAGAATCATTAGCCATTTGGGCTTGTACACGTAGGAATCTATCATCTGCATATAACCCATCTGTATAGTGATACACATACTAGTGAACACAAACACTAAGGGGAAGTGTGCACATGTGCCTGGAACAGTGGGCAGCCCTATCCACAGCACCCGGGAAGCCATTTGGGGTTAGATGCCTTGCTCAAGGGCACTTTACTGTTGTCCTGCCAACTTACGGAATAAACCAGAACCTGTCCGGTCACACGTTCCACCTTATCAATGCCCCCTGAATGTGGCATTGGCCCTTCTTTCACAGGGCGTGTCAATACAAGCACATCATTTTCCTTTCATGTTATTCACATGTTGATTAGATTCGGTCTATCTTGCAAAAATTCAGCTATAGCTAATATGATCTTGCAGCTACAATAACTTTCTAGAAAGTTACGTAATTTAAGGAAAAAGGTTTTGTTGCCAGAGCTACAATGTACTGAGCCAGGTCAGAAAGGCATCACACAAAGCTGAAGCCGGCTTCCTGTTCACCAGCCTCATTTTCACATTTTTCAATTCCACCTTAAATGGTTTGGCAAGGTGGTATGAGGAAAGTCATACAAGAAGCTGGAAGTGCCAGAACGTAACTGCTGGACAATTTAAGGTAGTAAGAGGAAATTTGAACAAGCAAACAAGCAGCAGTTTAAAGTGGTAAGAGAAAATTTGAAAAGGCATACAAGTAGTTGACTTTAGCTTCATGTCAGACACAAAGTAGTCAACCGGCTTGTACAGGTTTCTGCTAACTGTATCTGGACTTTACCATAGTAAATAAACATTATCCACTCAGGTGCAGCCAACAACAGAGCGGTTCTTACCTTCCACATAATGCTAGACTCAGGTACTTGCAACAAAAAATGGCATCCTATCGCAAAGGAAGATTTGAAGCTGTGGGTGGAGCTACTCAGATGGATGGCAGCATTATCCTAATGAGTCTCCAGTTGAACTAGGAAAAGGAAGCCAAATCCAAAAGGCCTGATACATCCTATGTTTCCTCAACTAGCCAGGCCACACAAAACTCACTGGGTTGTCCGATTTCACAGTTGTGTTGGTAGCCACTTCAGATACCAAAAAACATGAGCACAAGAATTAAGAAAATGAGTTTTTCATAAAATGTCTCATCCTTCTTAAGCTTATTGCCAGCTACACATGGCTACTTCTATCCTTAATTAACTCCCCCCATTGGATGACAATCTTAGGATTCCTATCCAGCTTGGGAAAGACCATATAAAGTTGGACAGACAGTGACACTGCTTTAATTTAAGATTTAAATCCCTTATTGATCCCACAGTGGGGAAATTTAGTCTCCGCATTTAACCCATCCGTGAAGTGAAAGACCCACAAACACACTCACTAGTGAACACACACACTAGGGGGCAGTGAGCACACTTACCCGGAGCAGTGGGCAGCCCTATCCACAACGCCCAGGGAGCAATTGGGGGTTAAGTGCCTTGCTCAAGGGCACCTCAGTCGTTACTGTCAGTTTAGGGAATCAAACCGGCGACCCGCCGGTCACAAGGCTGGTTCCCTAACCTCCAGCCCACGACTGCTTTGCAGGTTTCGCAGGATGTTCAGTTAATAATACATTACTTGGAAATTTGGACAGCTAACAATAGATCCATTTACATTTGGCCATTTGATCACGCATTAGTCTTATAGTCAGGTAGAACCACCAAAAACCTGAAAAAGTCATATATGTGTTTACAATGATAAGAACCACTTGGCTCAGCTGTATCTCCAGTACATATCAGACCATTTCCATTGATGGTCTGAACAACTGGATAGCAATGTAACGTCTCTAGTGCATCTTGTCTGAATTTCCACTTGCCTGTTTTGTGATCTGATAGCAAAAGCTTAACCCCATTTATTTTCCCCTTCTTTAGCCCTATGTCTTGGCCTGAGTATGTCGAGTCTTGGCTGGTCATCTCCCCTTCGATTAAACGCCTTTTGACTACAGCTTGATTTAAAATGACCTGTGTGGTAGCTCCAAAATCAGAGTGGCCCCAGACTTTGGACTAGCCCTCTTGTCTTTATATTGATTCCATGATTTTTAAGGACTTACCTGGAGCAATAGTGTCTGCAAAGCAGCTGACAAAAGAAATAATGCTGCCCTTTGATGTCAAGTCATGTCCGAGGCTGTTGAGTGGTGAAAGACAGAAAGTGGTTCATCTCAAGCCATTGATTCAAGGCCAATCATCTTTGATTATGTTCAAGGTCAAGTTAATAACCTCTAGCCAGAGTGTGCTCTAGGCACACATTGAACATACAGAGCCAGCTCCACACTACACATCCAAACCATAAACAGCTAGGTCCAGCTGGACAAAGGCTTTGAACTCAGCTTCTTCAGGTCCGCCAGTGCCTTTCTTTAATCCCATGACGTTTGCCTGAGCTTGGGACGAGCAAATTAAGGGAGGAACATGGGAGGTACAGGGAAATAGAGCCTTCCCCGAGGATGCCTTCATTAATATGTAATTTAATTTTAGACAGTCTGAGCCACAGGGATGTCCTCTGGACTTAGGAAGAGCATACAAAGAGACATACACAAAACAGCTGCCCAAGTAGTTACATCCAGAAGGAATCAACTGATAGGAATTACATTTGGTGAGTAGGTTTGACATTGTGAGACATGCGAATGATTCAAGTTTCACACTCGGCTTGGCATCCTTGTGACCTAGGCAAGGATGGGCCTTGACTGACCCAACAGGCACAATTACGGACATTCATCAAACAGTGATGCCCACCATGAGTCACCCTGTCATCCTACAGGACTACATGCATACAGACCATCACTAGGATTGTCTTTAACAACATGTCAAGGTCGCCAAAGACTACAGCAGTGTCATGCCAGACTGTCGTGGAGTGATTTAGAATGGCAGTACCGCTTTTGTCTTGGTGGAGACTACCAACGAATCGGTGTGTGGTGGCATCGTGGTCAGCACCAAGATGAACAGTTTGTTGTTACGTGTCATGTCCAGAAGGCCTGGTGTCACTACACCTCCATCCCTACCGCACACTCTGCAGGAGCTACATAGGAATGTTCAAGCTGCATGGGATGGATTATCACAGGATCCTATTAGGAACCTCTACAACTCCATGCCGAGACATATGGCATGTTGCATTAGCAAGCATGGTGGCTCAATGCCATACTGAGAGACAATACTTCTGTAGATGTAGCTTAATAAGTATTACCCATATCAGTCTAAATTTATCATCATTTATTGTTCCTGGTATCATTTATCGTCCTTCCTGATAGCACTGCAATCCAACAATGCAATTCTTTTGATGATGAAAATATTTGAGAGTAAATTTGGGCTACAAACCAGGCGGCAGGTCTTGGCCGGGAACCTAGATATATGATATACAGCATATTTGAGTGATCTTTGACTGTACAAGTTTCTGTCCTGGGTCCAAAGTGAACAGAGGGGGGGGCAACAAAAATGCACACTGGATGTTTAATGACAAAATCATTTAATCGTTGTAATGCATGTTTATAATAACTGACTGGCAAAATTCTTACATTCTTGGAATAACAACAAATCATTTGGCACAGAACATGTTCCAGGTACCACAAGCAATTATATAAAAAAAAATTTTAAAAAGCCTAGCATACAACTTCTCTGTTCATAACATATTCCACCTCAAGTGTCTCACAGTCCCATAGTTGACTCAGCGTTCATTAAAACCATTTTTCACCATAATGCTGTCAAGGCCAAGGAGAAACCAGGGTGTGTCCCATGCACCATTTGCAGTTTGTTGGAGCTTAGCTGGCATTCAATTGAAATTTCTCCCCAAAGTTATTGGATTTCTTGGGAGCAGGCAGACGCTGACAGGTACAAGTTAGTTCATGGGCAGGCCTTAATTAGTCCAGGCCGGTGCACTGGTGGAGAAGCAAGGGTAAGAGAGAAAGAGAAGAGCCTCTCCTCACTCCAGACACTGACGGCTGCTTCTTCGCCGGCTCCTCTCTTAAGCTCTTCACTTTCTATTAGGTCTGAGATGTTACACGAGGCACCACTCTGAATGCAGAATGGAGTGGAGCTGGTGTCAGTGGTGGAGCTGGAAGCTTGTCAAAGCCAATGGCCTTCAAACAGATTTTCTGTTTAGCGCACTCTGCATACAATTACAGCCCCCTGCTCCATACGTTTCAGACACTTGCCTCATAGTGATGGCGAGTGGAGGCGAACACTGCTGGGAGCTAGGCTGGGCTACTAGAATGGCTGAGGCTATTTCTGTTCACGCTGTTTAGAAAGGCAGACGAAAAAGCATTGGGAATATAAAACAGGAAACTGGACTGAGAACGGAAAATGACAGAAAGCAGAATTGCTCGGCCTTGGTAGGGCTAAAAGTGAGTTCTAATATTGTTGTGTAATATTGTTTACACATACATGACATTGTTCTCCGATCCTTATCAAGAAACCACAGTGGGATAAACTTAACTATCTGTACAGACTGGGTAAGGCTCGAAGTGTCTCATGTCCTTCACCATCTAAGCTGAGTATGTGAGTCAAAGGAATGAAATAAATTGCATTTTTCGCAAACAGTAAAAAAGAACAGGTACTAAAAACACTGAGAATGCCTTATAAAGACTATGCCACATCAAATGTGCCTCTTCTTGGACGGCGTGGTGCGGCGGGGGTTAAAGAGAGACTCCTTCCTTCATGCATGATTTCACCCTGCAACACAAAAAGAAGGAGACAGATCAGGTTAAATGAGAGAATGTTCTTTTAAGGAGAGAAATCTGATGGGTTCAGATTAAAGTAACACTTGAGTGCCTGTGTTTTTGCACTGAAGGCAGGAATGCATAATAACCCTACAGGCCCAAGATGAGTGGAAAGCAGAAATCAGCAGATTGATAATCCTTTCGCTGAGGAGTCGCTCTGACACCTTGCTGACACTAAATGTTGAAAGGAGCAGAAAACATCACCATCTGATATATCTCTACACAAATTGGTGCTGCAGTGGAACTGAATGCAGCTTTGCGGGTGATAAACCATGAGGAGGAATTTAAGATCAGTGTACAACATTGTAATACTGAATTAAGGACCACCTTTAGTTAAAACTTCTGTTTGCCTTTCTAAACGCTGAATACGACTGAATGTTTCCAGATACTGACTAAACACCCAGAGCCAGTTCCTTACACAAAGTAATTATATAGGCTAACTCTAGACACACCCTTAATATCTAGACTAGCTCTGGATGCAGGCCAAAAATTGAGTTCCAGCTCTAAATATGAACTGAACATTCAAAGCTAGTTCTAGACACAGAATAAACATCCAGTTTGGTTTCTGGACAAAGGCTAAACATCAAAATTCAGTTCTAGACAGAGTTAACATCCAGACTAGCTCTAAATGGAGAGAAAACATTCAGATCCAATTTTGGAATTAGTGCTAGACAATTCTAGCCCGACTCTAGACACAAACTAAACAGCCAGATTATATTTAGACACAAACTACTCATCCAAAGTCAGCTCTAGAGACAGACTAAAAACCTAGAACAGTTCTAGATACAGACTAAACATCCACACAAGCTCTGAACTGACAGCAAACATTCAGATTCAGATCTAGCCATGGATTTAGCAGAATTACTGCTAGATTATTCTAGACCGATTAAACATTCAGACCACCTCTAGACACAAACTAAACATCCAGAGCATCTTTTAACACAGACTAACCATTCAGATCTACACACAGACTAAATATCAAGAACCCAGAGTAAACATCCAGGGTCGGATTTAGACAAAGGCCAAATATCCAGAGTCAGAGATACATATTAAATATTAGGTGCCAGTTCTAGACACATATTTAACACCCTGTAAAACATCCAGAGTCATCTTTAGATGCAGACTAAACATCTAGAACCAGCTCTACATGCAAACTTAATATTTAGAGGCAGGACTATTGCAGGGTAAACATCCAGAGTTAGTTCTATATGCAGACTAAACATCTACAGGCAGCTCTATCGGCAGACCAAACATCTAGAATCAGCTGTACATGCAGACTAAACATTGAGAGCCAGCTCGCTATGCAGACTAAATAAACAGTGTTCGCTTTAAATGCAGACTAAACAGGCCAGGTTCAGATGCTGGGTAGACATTTAGGCTCAACTAGATGTAGACACAGATCAATACTGACTGAGCAAACACAATGTTTAAATGCCCACAGTTTTGTTAGAACTCTGCTGTAGCCTGCAGAAAAAAAGATATCCATACATCTAAATAGCTGCTCCTACTGTTGGAGGATCTAATCTTGCAGTAAAGTCTTTTCCCTGCTCTTTTCAACACCGATAATGAGGTAGCATTACACGCGCCTTCATAAAGAATGCAAAACTGACCGCTAGAAACTAACATCTTTTAAATTGGATCCCAAGAGTTTGATGAATGAAACTTTAGCCCATATAAGCTCCAGCTAAATGAGACTAAAGCATTGTGGGGGGAAAAAACAACAGCAGGAACAAACCTAGGAAATCATAGTGTGAAACATCTACCTAATTATGAGCACTGGGTTCAAAGTCAGACAATCTACAGTAATAGTCCTGGCCCAATTAATGCAGCAGTATGCTCCCAGTCACCTTTCATTTACAAAGAAAAAAAAAACGCTTAATTCAGATGACTCTCATTAAACCTCTGTGTTTAAACATTATCCAGTCACAAATCGCTAAACCGTTACAACAGGTACGTTCAAACTTTTAATGCATTCTCCTCTCAAGCCCATTCCCTATGGGCTGCTTTACCCTGTTGGTAATATGGCTGAAGAAACAGCTCTCAATGCATCATTAAACCTGGTGGAGAATAAACTTGGACCAAACTTAATTATGTCACACACGAGGTCCTGCAAGTTTAAGACTTAAAGAACGGCAATATGGCTGGCTAGGGTGCTTAGATGGTGAGTTTAGACACATAATTAGAGTCAATCATCCATGTACTCAAAAGCACGCCAGGCGAAACATAAAACCTCAACAGTGCAAAATGCACATAAAGGCAGGAAAAAAAGATGAGCTTGATGTAAACCTGGTGCAAACCTATGAATGCACGAAGGAATAGATAAGCAGCACCTCCCGGAAATAAAAGAGAACATACTGCACACCGAATTTTGTCCAGCTGAGCTTTTTTTTTTTACCTGTCAAAGCAATAATGCTCATTCCATTGATGATTTGACTTGATCTGACAGCAGAAATTGCAGACAGTGAGCAAACATTACACACTAATGCATAAGGTGGGAACTCTGTGCACGCTGCCAATCCTGCTCAAGTCAGTGCCAGCGCCTTGAGAAAACTGCCTAAAACTTCTGCACAGGGAACGATGTCCTCTCATACTGAGATGTTACTGTTCAAGTCCACAAAGCTATTTGCTAGGCCGTATGGCCCTGGAAGTGGAGTACATTACAGTAAAGTCTTCTAGTCAAAAACAAAAAGAAAGAATAGTTAAAATAATCAATAAAAAAAGTTTAAAGCAGTTTGACACTTACTATGGTTGAGTGATATGATAAAAATATGGCATCATCATATATATGTGTGTATATATATATATACAGGGGTTGGACAACGAAACTGAAACACCTGTCATTTTAGTGTGGGAGGTCTCATGGCTAAATTGGACCAGCCTGGTGGCCAGTCTTCATTAATTGCACATTGCACCAGTAAGAGCAGAGTGTGAAGGTTCAGTTAGCAGGTAAGAGCACAGTTTTGCTCAAACTACTGCAATGCACACAACATTATGGGTGACATATCAGAGTTCAAAAGAGGACAAACTGTTGGTGCACGTCTTGCTGGCGCATCTGTGACCAAGACAGCAAGTCTTTGTGATGTATCAAGAGCCACGGTATCCAGGGTAATGTCAGCATACCACCAAGAAGGACGAACCTCCACCAGCATCACGTAGTGACCTGGCCACTATCCTGCAAGAAGAATGGCTTAAAATCCCTCTGACCACTGTGCAGGACTTGTATGTCATTCCCAAGACGAACTGACGCTGTATTGGCAGCAAAAGGAGGCCCTACACCATACTAATAAATGATTGTGGTCTAAAACCAGGTGTTTCAGTTTTTATTGTCCAACCCCTGTGGTATATATAGTATATCGTCAATGTCCAAAGAAACACAAGTATCTCCAAAATAGCAACTTTACAGCAAAGGCAAAAACCTACTTTAGTGTTAATGGAAGTCAATGGAACCAGACTTCTTTTCCAGCAATTTTGGGTCATTTTTGTTGGTTCATTCATCGTGAAATTTTTCCCAGAATGTAATCAGGATATGGTCATGTGATGAAATTATACAAAAAAGGTTTAAAGAGGGTTATAACGGACCAGCAGTACAGAAATACCATATTTAAGAAAATATTTAGTCTTTTTCAGCATTTGCAAAACAGTATTGATGCCCCCAAGAAAAACTTGTCCCCAACGGATCCGTGCTTTAACCAGGCCACCAGGTTTTGCCTTTAAACATGAAGCTAGGAGTGCCCAGGGAACCATTTGAGATAAGCTCTCTATTCACTTCCATTCATGATGTGATACAGCTCACAATACCACACTGTAATGTAGTGGGTTCACAGAATATATAATATGTAACTAATACTTCATGGTGAAAGTGTGCTATGGTGCTGGAGAGCTCTGATGATTTGTCTCTACATCATGTTCACAAATTGTTGCTGGGCAGCTCCTACAAACAGTAGTAGTAATGTGAACCGTGGAGATTTGCGTCACTAAGGCACCTGCAGAGCCTCATGTGTTCTTGCTATCCACTGCATGACAAGCCGAACAAGAAGCAACAGGACTGAAGTGACATGACTGACCTCACCTGGTTCCCACTCAGCGAGATGACTGGGTTCAGTTTTTAATATACTGTCAATGGCTTCAACCGTCCCTCTCCTCATTTCCACATTACCCAACACCTTACCTACTCTGTACCTATGCTCCATCTCTGTCCCTACATCACAGTAGGGGGTACTGTCCCTCTATAAAAACATGTTAACGTTCCACCTTAAAAAAGTTGTTTGTGACTGCTGGTGGTGTAACCGTATGTTCACTCATATAACATAGCAGCCTATAAATAACATGGTTCCAGAATGCAAATACCTGGTTACTTCTCATCTGCCAGACCATACTGTCTATAACAGGCATTAGAACATTCTTAATGAGCCATATAGCTGAAAATAACACCACCTGTGTGGATCTCACCGTGGCTAATTTTCTCTAGTTAAAATCTGATTGAGCATGTTTTAATCTTTACAGGTTTACAGGTGAATCACAAGCTGGTGATGTTACAGGGAATTTCAGTGTTTGACATGGACAGAAAACAGCCTCTGTTTTCTAGCGGGTGTCCTTCAGGCACATCTGACCACATCTAGCACTTTACATTCAAAATATATGCACATGGGAAACACAGACAAAAGCAGTCAAACTTCAAGGTAATGGCGGATAGCAACAGTTGCTAAGCAGTGATTGGAGGACTAAGGTAAGGTATGAGATCAGTCAGCCAGAGAAAGACCAGTGTGTTAGGCTTAGGCTGCAGAATAAACCTTTCACTAACCCCAGAACTTTCTTCCACCTGCTACCTTCAGGTAAACAGGTAAACAGACAGACAGACAGACAGACAGACAGACAGACGGATAAGAACAGTCACACTGATTGTGATAAATGAGAAAGCGTACATGACTTTTCTAGCAGTCTAACTACATATATAAGTGAGTGAGTAAGTAAATGAGTACATAAACAAATAGATAAAGAAATAAATGAATAAATAAATGGAATATAAAATTAGGTCAGCAAAACTAAACCAACAACTGCAGCGTCACAAACTTCCTAGTTCACTAGAGAGTTCCACTCCAAAGGCCTGTATATGAATAAGCGCGTAGACGTCCCACTGAAAACTCACTTCGGCTTCTACTCCCTCAGCCTCCGAGGCCAATCGGGCCTCCCGGCAATCCATCATACAAATGAACACAACACTGTATTTTCACACCTGCTTGCTCTCCCAGGACCCACATCTCCTCTCAGGTCTCGCTCTGCGTGGAAATGAACGAGACGGATTGCGAAGAAGAAGACTTATCTAACAGGTAGAGGCTACTATGTATTTTGTAACTTTGAGGAGCTGATACGAGGGAGAAAGAGGTTTATAAGGCTAATTAGAGGACGCTTATCAGATCAGAAAATGGAGGTTTAACATGCTGCATAAAGAAACATTTCCAAATGATTGCTTTACTTTTCCCTCAGAACCCTAGTCGTTAAAGGGCCACTCCAGCTGCATGCCCACTTGTCTCCAGCACTAACACTACAAGAGTGTCAGAGTTTCTGGTTTCAAAATCAGGAGACGCTGCTCCTCTGATTGTGTATCTTGAAAGTGGTTGAAACCTTTAAAAAACAAATAGAGTGGCTGCTTGAATACAACATCATGCCTGTATGTGGTGCTCACCAGACAGTATCTGTGCTTAGAACCTAGTATCTGGTGCTCACATAGCATCTCGTTCTCACCTGATAGTATCTGCTGCTCACCACATAGTATCTAGTGCTCACCTGACGGTGTCTGGTGCTCACCACATAGCATCTCATTCTCACCTAACAGTATCTGGTGCTCACCACATAACATCTCGTTCTCACCTGATAGTATCTGCTGCTCACCACATAGTATCTGGTGCTCACCACATAGCATCTAGTTCTCACCTGATAGTATCTGCTGCTCACCACATGGTGTACCTGACGGTCTGGTGCTCACCACATAGAATCTGGTGCTCATCTAATAGCATCTGGTGCTGCCACATAACATCTCGTTCTCACCACATCTGCTGCTCATCACATAGTATCTAGTGCTCACCTGACGGTGTCTGGTGCTCACCACATAGCATCTCATTCTCACCTAACAGTATCTGGTGCTCACCACATAACATCTCGTTCTCACCTGATAGTATCTGCTGCTCACCACATAGTATCTGGTGCTCACCACATAGCATAGTACCTGGTGCTCACAACACATGAATCGGTGTCTGGGTGCTCACCACATAGCATCTCATTCTCACCTAATCTGGTGCTCACCACATTCTCACCTAACAGTATCTGGTGCTCACCACATAGTATCACCAACATATCATCGTTATCTGCTGCTCACCTAGAATAGTACCTGACGGTGTCTGGTGCTCACCACATAGCATCTCATTCTCACCTAATAGTATCTGGTGCTCACCACATAGCATCTAGTTCTCACCTGATAGTATCTGCTGCTCACCACATAGAATCTGGTGCTTACCTGACGGTGTCTGGTGCTCACCACATAGCATCTCATTCTCACCTAATAGTATCTGGTGCTCACCACATAACATCTCGTTCTCACCTGATAGTATCTGCTGCTCACCACATAGTATCTGGTGCTCACCACATAGCATCTAGTTCTCACCTGATAGTATCTGCTGCTCACCACATAGAATCTGGTGCTTACCTGACGGTGTCTGGTGCTCACCACATAGCATCTCATTCTCACCTAATAGTATCTACTGCTCACCACATGACAGATCTATAGACAGACATGGTATCTGGTTCTCACCTGAAAGTATCTGGTGGACAGGTGCAGTGTAACTGAGAGAACACTGACGGATGAAAACCAATGCTGTGAATTCTTTTAAGGAGAAAATGTCCAGAAGGCCTGGTGTTGTTCCACCTAGACCAATAGCGCAACATCCACATGAGAGTGTTCGAGCTGCATGGGATGGATTATTGCAGGACACCTTTAGGAACCTCTACAACTCCATACTAGGACATCTGAAATCACAGGATGCGATCCATGTGGTCAGGAGCAACTGTGAACCGATCTTCCAGCAAGTTTTTACTCGTTGAGGTCTCTCTAATTCCCAGGAAGAGAATACTACAAAATGACTCATTTCATTAACCACTGCAGATCGGCGAGGTTGAGAACAGAAACCTCACGCTTCCACACACATAACTGTCCAACCAACTGAGGACAGAGCTGCCTCGTCGCGCTCCTTCGGCAGGAAAGAAGCGGTGTGCTGACAGACAGTTTCATTTGTGCGGAGTACAGAACCCTGCACACTAATTTCCTCGGCCTATAGGAGATTGTTCCGTTAAAAGAAACACACCGGCACAATGGTCTCATTATAATGAGCCTCTGTAAATCCAAACTGCATTCATTCTCCCCTTCATTTGCATTGAAATGGAAATGCCATATTTCATTCCCTTCCACGGTAACCTTACACTTATTTATATATTTACAGTACGGGTGTACGGTGGGGGCCGCACTCCCACTGCTCTGTTGACTCCAACGCGAGTGATAGCGATGATAATAATGAAATTCAAATGGGAACGAGGTGGGGATATAATCAGTGAGCCACGCACACATTCCATATTGCGAAGATTAGTACATCGCCATTCAGAGGCCATGGAGGTTACGCTGGTGTAATACGTCCCAGGGCAATGTAGAGGGGGATTAAAAATGTACTCACAAATAAGGTGGGGGGGGTTTGAATGATGCCGGTGAAACACCCTCGGTGCAGTACGACTCCAGCCAAGGACGATTGCTGTGGTGAATTTAACGCTAGCTAATATTAGCCTTCTCTTGAATAGAATCCAATGGGGATAACGACATCACAACACAGTGGGCCTACTCGTAGCCAAAGTGGCTATCGAGCGTCATATCGGGTCACGTCTGGAAAATCAAGGAAGCCAGGACAAATATGTGTGTATATATGTATTTATATCATCCATGTAATCTGTTCGTCTCTCTTCTATTATTTTGTATGATTCCCCCCTTCCACTCTCCTTCAAGGCCCTGTGGTGTTAATTATACTGGCTCTCTCCCCCGGAGCAAGCGGAGCTGTGGAAGTGCATTAATCTTGATTCTCCACTTCAGTACAAAGCCTTGTTTGAAGAGTCTCCTTTGGTAAGCCCCAAAGGCAGGGTGATTCAGACACAGAGTGTGTGCGTGAGAGAGGGAGAGAGAGAGAGAAAGAGAAAAAGAGAGAGAGAGAGAGAGAAAAAGAGAGAGAGAGAGAGAGAAAGAGTCACAGCTCTGTGTTTTCTCCGTGAACGTGAGCACCTTGTAAAGCATGTAAATCAGGCGGGCCGTCCTAAGCGCCTCCACTCACTCGCTTTCTAATGAATTTTCCAGAGTGAAGCTGAAAGTGCCGGCAGCGCTGCCCCTGGCCTCCTTGCTGGGGGGGAGGGGGCGGGGTTCATGGGTGATTTATCTGCCCCAGTTTTGGTCAGTCTGTTAAGGTCACCAGTGTTCTGGACGTTTCTTGCCGTGATCACACCATGAAGTTCTCTGCCTCTCCGATTCCGATCGGATTCACTTGCGTGCAAGTAAATTGATTACAGATTCTGCTTATTCTCTTCCCACTGCACTTTCCAGACATGGCCCGGATCCCCAGCCGCTCCCCACGCCTCTCATTAGCGTGCTGTACTGCTTTGAAATGTTTGGGCCACTTTAAAAATCTGGTGTACTCAGTTAATCTGCACTGGTGCACGGCCAAAACACCAAAATCAAGCAAACATGGACACAAAGCCATACAATTACAGCAAAGATAAATGGGGAATTAATGAGAGAGTAGGAGTTCTGACTACGGGCCCAAAGTTTAGAAGCAATGCTAACTATGCATGAATGTTTTATACTGAACAGTGTATTTACATAGAACACAAGGGTTTGACTAATAGAGTAGAACTAAATGATTCTTAATTAGTTTAGCTCCTGGTGGTTCTCCTGCAGAGTTGTATTACAGCTCTAATCAGATCCACCTGACTCTCCCATTCAGATGCTCCTGAAAGCTTGATGAACTAAATCAGTAGGACATGGCAGAGAATTAAAAATGGTCCGTGTCATTCGTTCCTGTGGACTACATATGGGTACATCACTCTAGATTATCTTTTGACTGCTGTGGACCTGGGGACCCCTCAGGGCTTCTGAAACTGAAATACCCCATATATGGCATATGATATCCCATTGGTTAGGCCTGAATGCACTGGAGTGAATGTCTTACTTGCTAGATGAACTACCAGCATAACTACACACATAGATTCTGAAATGACGGTCCATCCTGAATGTCGGAATCTTGTGCCCAGATATCACCTACCCACCACCTACCTGCATGGGTTGGCTAGAACCCCCTCAGGAAAACCACAGAGCAGGTATTATTTGGGTGGTGGATCATTCTCAGAACTCCAGGGAGACTATTAGTGTGTCAGTGTGTGTTGTGCTGATGTAAGTGGATCAGACACAGCAGTGCTGCTGGACTGAGAATCGTCCACCAACCAAAACTACCCAGTCGACAGCGTCCTGTGACCACTGATGAAGGACTAGAGGATGACCAACACTGCACTGTGCAGCAGCAGATGAGGAATCGCCTCTGGCTGTACATCTACAAGGTGGACCAGCAAGGTAGGGGTGTCTAATAGAGTGGACAGTGAGTGGACACAGTGTTTAAACACTCCAGCAGCACTGCTGTTGCTGATCCACTCACACCAGTGTTAGTGTCACACACACTAACACACCACAATCACCATGTCGGTGTCATTCCAGTGCTGAGAATGATCCACCACTAACATAATACCTGCCATGCGGGGGTCCTGACCACTGTGTCGATCTGCTATAGTGTTTAAACACTGTGTCCACTCACTGTCCACTCTATTAGACCCTCCCATCTTGCTGGTCCACAGACGATGGCTCATCTGCTGCTGCACTCTTACCTCTCTCTGTCCTTCATCAGTGGCCACAAGACACTTCTCATAGGACGCTGTGACTGGGACTGAGGTGTCCAGCAACACTGCTGTGTCTGAACCCCTCATACCAGCCCAACACACACTAACACTCTACCTCATCAGTGTCACTATTATGATGAGAATGATCCACCACCCATATCATACCTGCTCTTAGAGGGTCCTCTAGGGGTTCACAGTTGAGGAACAGAGTGACTAATATAGCTTACAGAGAAAGAGATGGACTACAGTCTGTAATCTGCATCTATATGGTAATTGGAGCTGATATAATGGATGATGAGTGTGGAAACAAGGAGGTGGTTTTAGTGTTATGACTAATCAGTGTATGGATCAAGGAAACATCAATAGGCAATAAGTTATATTAGTTATTAGTAGTATAAAACAAATATTAGCTTCCATATACTTTGGCTTGTAGGCTGCAATAATTTAAAAGCCTACGCTTTTCTGGGCCTGTCTGCTGGCAAGATTGGGCTGATAAAACTTCTACATCCAAGCAAACTTCTACGTTCACGAACCTGGAGGCTTGCAGCAAAAACCTCAATCTGCTTCGCCTCAATCTGCACCGCTTTACTTTATACGTGCTGCTCAACCACTGCAGTGCACAGCTTGCTGTTTCGAATAATGGGGATGACAATGGAGGGTTTATATACTTTTTTCTATTTTGCAAAGTCAGGACATTACAGTATCTATCTAAGTCAGGCTATTTGAGCAAAACCATTTCGAGTGACAGACTTCGCCGGGTTTTCAGAGAGTGTTTTCTTTATGGTTTATCGATTTGAGACACACGGAAGAATCTATAGTCCACGTATTTTTCCTCGGACGGACTCATCTTCTTTGGCAGCCGCGATTGAAGAGCTTGGGACACATGGATTTGATAATGCAGATTGATCTCAATATATTCATACAACTCTCCACAAAGACAGCTATCCACTCCCCAAAGACACACATACACGGCACGGTGAGTGTGTGCTGGCATGGGATTCATGAATATTCCCATTAGAATGAGCTAACACACCCGTGTTTGCATTTTTACAAATCACAATGCAGTAAATGATATGTATACACTCCTTTGATTAACTCCATGTTTACAGTTGTTTGGGAAAACGAGAGTTGGTTAATTGATTTTAAGCGAACTGTTTCAACATGATTATGTATATTATGCAAACATGATGAAGAAGGCAAATAAATAGCCGTCACGGACCCTTCTGAGACCTTGACAGTGGAACAATAAATGTGCAAAAAGCCACTTATAGAAATTTACATATCTACAGATGAACCTCAGAGCATCCTGCATTGTAAACAGGCCTATCTCTAATGTCAGCGAATATGTTTATTTGTATGATTAGTACAATATGACTGAAGAAAAAAGCAATTAGTTCTGGAAACCAAAGCAAATGAGCCAGGGATAAAAGCAATAAACTCCACGGCCCATTTCTCTCAAGGGCTTGTGGGATGTCAAGTCCTTGTCAGTGGTGTGTAGATGTAGCTGCGTGTTGTTCCATTCGTGCTAGATATGGGGGCAAAAGAGAACAAGTGGGGTCCCAACAGGAGGAAATATTTAACAGCTTTGGCAGGGAATGCCTGAGGAAGGAGGGTGAGCTACTGAACAACTGATAAAGGAAGTAATCTCAGCCTCAGATGCACTACCAACAAAGGTACGTGAACTTTCTGGTGTATATTAAGATCAGATAAGATAATATTATACTCGAAAGTGGATACAAGCATCTGAATTTTGTCAGTTATGTTCTGCTTGGCTATTCACACCTTTCTTAGCAATTTCAGTAGGAGTAGGCCTTATGGTTTCTAGAGTAAATGTTCATTTTTATTCAATAGAATTATGTGTGCATTTAAACTCATGCATATTATTAAGTTAATTATTATATTATAATATTATTAACTCTTGTTTTATCTTTATATATTGGATTGAAACAAAAAGATGCAATGTTTGAAATGCTAAGTGAAATAATAGTGGAAAATTGGCCAATCAAGAATTGTCTTTCTCTGTTGTAACTAGGTACATATAGCTAAGCAAGCTCTTCTATTGGTTAAGAGCAGAATAAATGTTCTAATGCCTTAGATTAACCATCAGGATAAATATAAAGTGACACCCGATCATATTGATTTTCAACGAGTATTTTGTTTTTTATTTCTTATTTCATTCAGAAATAAAAGATCCCTCTGGCTTTCTTGAAGTCCTAGCTGATACCAAATATGACAACAACTGGCCAACTAACTATGAGCTCTTGGAAAAAAACAAACAAACAGTGGCACCATCTCTACACCAGTGCTGGCTCATGAAAGAACTAAATCTAGCCCAGAGAGATATATAACGCAAATCGGCTGTATGACGACTACCATAGTGTTAAGCTAACTGCCATCATTTTTTTTTTTATGATTTTTGCGGATCGTGATCTGACTAAGACTACGTGGTAACATTAACTAAGATGTGATTATTAAAAGACTGACATTATCTACATTTACCTTCCACAGTCTTGGCATGTCCTAAAAGTAATAACAAAGCATTGAGCTGGTATGCTGTGATGACCGTAGGAACTGAACAGAGCTCAGAGTCACCGGGCACAGTGTACAACAACCTGTACACTGTTACTTTAAACTAAACTATCATTATAAGACACTGCGTTTGGCTGTAGGTCCTGTTGTGCTGTTTACTGTAAGGCAAGTTAAACTGCTATTTAGACATAGAAACAATTGAAATGCTGATTGTAATTTGCAGCATCAATATGTTGGCATCATACATGTGCCATTAAAGGGGATTTGGTTTTTTAGAGGGTACAGCTGTCAGCACCTTTTTTAACCATCGTGCGATGGCCTTAAGGTGGAGTACTTGACACATTGTAAGTGCAAAGGTATGCATGCCAAATGGTGCATTTGTGCCAAACTGCCAAACAGCCAAACCACCAAGCCTCCAAACAGCTAAGACACCAAACTGCCAAACAGCCAAACCACCAAGACACCAAACTGCCAAACCACCAAGCCTCCAAACAGCCAAGACACCAACCTGCCAAACAGCCAAACCACTAAGCCACCACACAGCCAAGCCGTTAAGATGCTTTGCCTTTTTTCCACAATAAGAAAAATCTAGTCCTAATTGTGAGTGAGTATCTGCTAGTATGAAACCTAGAAATGTTAGAAACGTCCTCTTGAATCTGCTTGGAATGCTTAAAAACAAAGATCCTAATGTGCTAGCTCACCGCTGCTAATGATGTAGCACAAATACTAGCTACGAACTGTACCACGCCTTAAGAGTTCAACCTAGCCTAATCACGTTTAGTACTTATTTCCCTATTACCTGTACGTTTCAGAATGTTAAGCTGATGTCTACAGCTACAAATAAGCAAACTAGATACGAAGCAAACTTGATACGAAGCCAACTAGCATAGTACCTTCATTGCCCTGTCATACTAACCCATGTATAGCACAACATACTAGAATAATGAGGGAGCAGGGGACTCCATTTCAGTCACAACATGTGGGGCTGTTTTGGTTGAATTCTGAGGTGCGCAAGCCCTTGCATGCTACGTTAAAGCAACATTTAGTGCTTGTCATTGTGCATGTCAATCAAATGGCCCTTAGGGCAAGACAGGTGGTTCTTAGCAAACTTGACTAAGGAAATCCAGCATGATCTCTGGCTCCGGCTATGGAGAAACCGATAAAAGCACCAGAGGTGTTCCAAAGCCATAGGAGAATTGGGAGGTAGAGAGGAAGTTCAGAGAAGTCCCAAGCTTCTCTCACTCATCTGCAACATGACTAATCTATAGCACTTAATTGAGTCCTAGGGCGGCTGGTTTCCATAATTTGGCATGTGCTTCCCACATAGCTATAGGAAGGGAATGAGGAATCTCAGAGCAAGCCAGGCTGGGAAACGGTGGGAACAAAACTCCAGGCATGTTTATTAGTTGTCACTGATCATCTGTCTTCATCATCTCCAGCCATTCCTGCTGTGCTCTTCTACTGCTCCTTCGCTCTACTTATGAGGGACGTATGTCAGAGGAATTCTTTTCAATGGGAGACCGCTGGGTTTTGGGGCATTCCTGTCAGTCAAATGGTATAACATACAACGTTTCTTTAGTTTCCATGCGTTCTGAGGTGAAATCTCAGAGGCTTAGCCATCAAAGCTAATCCAGGTCCATTAGTGTTTGTCAGTGTGATGCCTTACAAGCTGTTGTATGTGAACAGTAATGTGAGCCCATGCATTCTGACACCTAAGAAATTAGAAGGCAAAATATTAAACCTTTATAAAAGGTACTAAGGGCAAATATGCACATGATATAAAGACTACAGCTGCAGCTGAGAGACAACTTCATGACATACAGATGAATATATACTGAAACACCTGTCATTTTAGTGTGGGAGGTCTCATGGCTAAATTGGACCAGCCTGGTGGCCAATCTTCATTAACTGCACATTGCACCAGTAAGAGCAGAGTGTGAAGGTTCAGTTAGCAGGTAAGAGCACAGTTCTGCTCAAAATACTGCAATGCACACAACATTATGGGTGACATACCAGAGTTCAAAAGAGGACAAACTGTTGGTGCACGTCTTGCTGGCGCATCTGTGACCAAGACAGCAAGTCTTGTGATGTATCAAGAGCCACGGTATCCAGGGTAATGTCAGCATACCACCAAGAAGGATGAACCTCCACCAGCATCACGTAGTGACCTGGCCACTATCCTGCAAGAAGAATGGCTTGAAATCCCTCTGACCACTGTGCAGGACTTGTATATGTCATTCCCAAGACGAACTGATGCTGTATTGGCCGCAAAAGGAGGCCCTACACCATACTAATAAATGATTGTGGTCTAAAACCAGGTGTTTCAGTTTCATTGTCCAACCCCTGTATATATGTCTATGTACAAGGCATTATGATGGATAGTAATACTGGTGTTACAATGTGTTTATATGTCACCAAACAAACAATGGCAATACATTATTTGACTTATGAGGCATTCAAGTATGCTTTATTATATTAATATTATATGACCATTATATGCACATTTGCAACGATTTACAACAGTGCTCGAAATTTCTAATTTTCTATATTTCTGCCTAAATTTAACCAAGAATTTCAAAATCAGCCCGTGAGCTGGATCTCAAGAAAACATGGGTCATGCATGGGTTAAGACCATGACCCTATGACACAAGTCATTCTAGAAAAGGATGGCTAATGTTTTGGAATGGCCAAGTCAAAGTCCCGACCTTAATCCAACAGGAATGTTGTGGAAGGATCTAAAGCAAGCAGTTCATGTCAGTCAAACCCACCAACAAAACAGAGTTGAAGCTGTTTTATATGGAGGAATGATCTGATGTTCAGGACTAATCAACAGCTACAAAAAATGTTTAGTTGCAGTTACTGCTGCACAAGGGGATCACACCAGATAGTGAAAGCCAAATTTCATACTCATGCCACTCATAGATATGCGTTATTGGGCAATTTTCCTTAATAAATAAATGAGTCTGATAGTTTGGTTTCATTTGGTTAATTTGGTTTACTGTCTTGTGGGTGAAGTTCTAATGACATTTTAGGTCCAATTTCTATATTTAGGAATACAGAGAATTCTTAAGGGCACCAGTGTATGAATATGGGCTTCATAGACAGCACTACCCAGAAATCTGCAGGGATATTTTTTTTCCACACCTTCAAAACTCAGCCTTAGAAGTTGGCGGCATTTTCTGCTTCTGCAGCAGCTTCTTTGTTTGACTTGCAAATTTCCTCCTGCCTATTTTCCTTCCTCAGTAAGAGCTTCTTGACAACTACACGTCCTTTCAGACTCATAGCGCCGAGTGCTCTTATCTCCTGAAAAATTAATAACTTGTACTTAATGGCGGCTCTGTACGGCAATGACCTAAAAACAAGGGTTCTCTCAGTTTTGTGAATGCATCGTCACCAATACAACCTCCTTACGAACAGTCCTCCAGTTCTTTATTCTCCGTCTACCAATTCCATCATTCCTAAAAAGCTCTACTTTCAGATAACCAGCTTCTCAGCCTCCGCATACGCGAGCCCGTTGGACATCTTCTGACAATGAGAGATATTTTTAGAGTGACAGTGCAGCAGTTAAGGTGGATATATAGGGAGAAATTAAATCAATATTTCAGTGTGCCACTTAAGTTGTGGATGAGGGAGCCATTATCTGCCACTAATTGTCCCTATAGGCCTTCTCCGTTGAAGTGTATTAATATTACCATCATTAGAATTCACAGGAAGTCCATGGCTACTGAAGTGGACTGTTACTGCCCTTTTCCCTTAAACAGAGTGCTGGGAATACGCTAGTATAAACCTGAGGTGAGAGAAGCCATGTAAGTATGATGAATACAGGCCTGCACACAGTTAGGGTGGATGCAATGCACCGCTTGTGCGAGAGCATGGATCATGTATTATTATAATACATCAATATAAAGACGCGACTGTGAAATACAAATAAATGCGAGAAGGTTTATTGTTTGCAGCTCTTAATGAAAGCGTAATGCTACATAAATAAATTAGGGGGGAAAAAAGCAATATCATTAGGTTTAATGGTGCCATGACAATGAATCTGGATAACAAGATACACTGAGTTCTGCTATTAAAGAAGATATGCCGCCTGCAGCATTAATTAAGCAATCAATACATAAACTGTCACGCAACTATAACGAGAATTGATCGTTTCTGATTCAGCAGCGTTGCAGAGCTTGTTTGCCCACGATGCAGTTTGACTGAAGGTCGCAAAGTCAATTTGGCTGCACACAGCAGGCCGGATATACACTCTATATGCGGGGGGGAAAAGCATGAACACCCCACCTAATTATTAAGTTCAGGTATTTCAGTAACAGCACGGCTAACAGGTGTACACAACTGAGCACATAGCATCCATAGTCAAACACTGGAAGTAGAATGGGTGGTACTGAAGAGCTCAGGGCCTTTAAAGGTGGCTGAAGACAACTGTACATGCTACTAATCTGAAATGTACCAAGTGCTGAAGCATGTGGCATGTAAAGCTCACCTCCTGAAGCAACATCAGCTCAAGAGCTGTGCATCAGGAGCTTCATGAAATGGGTTTCCATGGTTGGGCAGCTACACACATGACTAAGAGCACTATGTGCAATACCAAGCATTGGCTGGAGTGATGCAAAGTGCTGCCGCTGGACATTGGAGCGGTGGAGGCATGGTCTCTGGAGTGCTGAATCATGCTTCACTATCTGCTAGACTGATGGAGGACTCCACTACCTACCAGAATGCATGTGTTAACAGTTAAGTTTGGCAGAGGAGGGATACTGGTCTGGGACTGCTTTTCAGGCTTTGGGTCTCTTAGCTCCAGTAAAGGGTGATGGTAACAATGGTAACGCTTCTGGTGTAACAATGGTGACGTTTCTGGTTGTGCGTCACATCAGTGTTCAGACACTCTTGCATCAAAGAGCGCAGTTGGGTCAGATTTGGTGGATGCCTTCCCTGGCACAGGAGAATTTCCTGTAGACTGGGATTTTAGCCACTGCTGGTAGACCCGTATGACCGTACGCTGCTTCCATACACCTGCAGATTCAGCTACTTCCTTCACACTATGGCATTTGGCACACCCAAATGCCTTTTAGCTAATCATTAACATCTGCTTTGGAGCCAATTTTCACACATAGAACAGGACATTCACTGCACTGTAGCACCTCCTCTCAATCTATGGATCCCATCACTCACACCCCACAAGTATTTAAAGCCCCATCATCCTCATGCAGTGACATTTGCAGGAACCTAAAGTTACTGCCACCTTAAACACATGGTGACTCATTTTTTAATGTCCAGTGAGCTTACAAAGACATTTGGACAATCATATGCCTCTTACTTTGTGGCAGGGGCGTAGGAAAGGAGCCCAAACTCTAGTAAATGGCGTGGAATATGTAATTAGCTGCATGTGCAATATCTCCACTCGCGTGTAATACCTCCCAGCCCTCCCTCCAAGGAGGAAAAGAAACCCACATGGCTCACAAACTACGCCTCTGAATTCGCCCGCCAGGTTTGTACATAACCCGCCACCAGAATGTGGCTGATTTGCATGTGAAAGTGGCTGAAAAGGCTTAGAACACCAGGCTCAGGGTCCTTAGCATCTGAAAACTTGAAACTCGGTAGATTCCAGCACAAACAAGAAGCTCACACAATCATAAATTGTGTGAGCTGAAATAATGAGCTAAAGAGAGCAGGTTACAGGATTGTAGCGAACACTACACATGAAAACATACATGACAAATTAAAAGTACAATCTGGCAACAAACGATGTGACTCCTTCTGCCAATTATACTGAATTGAAAACCAGGCTGAAGAAGCAAACAAGGCCCTACACTACTGTGATTAGAAATTGCTTTGCTGTTGTGGCTGCTCCGGATGAAATGAACTGTCTCGGTCTGCAATTACCTCTCTTTTCTTACACCCTCTCCAGCATTCTTATCTCCTCTCCCCTACTCTTAATCTTTCTCTCTCTCCCTTCCTAACCACTGCTGCAAAAAAGGAAAGAAAAAAAAGAAAAAAGAGAAAATCATCTGTTTCGCAACAGCTACAGGTGAGCATGTGTTCAGAGGACTGGATGCTATTTTTTAGCTGTATCATTATCTCTTCCCCCCTTGTGTCTGTGAGTCTTCCAAATATGAGAGGAGTATATGAAAAAAAAGTAACCTCACAAAAAAAGTAAAAAAAAAAAAAAGAGGGGGGGAATACAAAGAGCAGCTCCGGTTTCCAAAAAGTGTACATATGAAGTTTCCAGTAGCACTTCACTGGTGTGTAATACAGGGGTTGGACAATTAAACTGAAACACCTGGTTTTAGACCACAGTCATTTATTAGTATGGTGTAGGGCCTCCTTTTGCGGCCAATACAGCGTCAGTTCATCTTGGGAATGACATATACTGCGTCCTGCACAGTGGTCAGAGGGATTTTAAGCCATTCTTCTTGCAGGATAGTGGCCAGGTCACTACGTGATGCTGGTGGAGGTTCATCCTTCTTGGTGGTATGCTGACATTACCCTGGATACCGTGGCTCCTAAAACATCACAAAGACTTGCTGTCTTGGTCACAGATGCGCCAGCAAGACGTGCACCAACAATCTGCCCTCTTTTGAACTCTGGTATGTCTCCCATAATGTTGTGTGCATTGCAGTATTTTGAGCAGAACTGTGCTCTTACCTGCTAACTGAACCTTCACACTCTGCTCTTACTGGTGCAATGTGCAGTTAATGAAGATTGGCCACCAGGCTGGTCCAATTTAGCCATGAGACCTCCCACACTAAAATGACAGGTGTTTCAGTTTCATTGTCCAACCCCTCTATGTGGGTAATAATATAGCAATATTTAGATAACAGTGTGTACCGACCAAATACGTTTTTCTGGTTGTTACTGAATAAAGTTAAATGAGTTCATTATTAATTAAATAAGTTTATAATCGTAACTGTAAATTGTACTGACTGGTAAAACAGTATAATGATGGGGATAAAGAATGTCGAACATGTTAGATATGTAGTATTACAGTATGTGGTATGGTGTTTATTGTGTATATTTTGTGTATTACGAATGTATTTAATATAACTCTTTTATATCTCTTTATTTCAATGTTTAGTTTGTATGTATATAAAGTTGCCCTGCTGTAGAGTATCAACCTGAGCCTCACCACAAGCATTTCAATGCATAAATGTCATTTTTGAGCCTTTTGTCAGATCTGTGCTTCATATATTCCTGGCTAACAACACTACAGGAGTACATGTATAAGGCTTACCATAACCATAGTTGATCATAATTCTGCTATAAAGTGATAATGCTATACAGTGTAATACAGCCCGGACTAGACCATTCATAGACATGACAGGTAAAAACCTGTTTAGAAGTCAGTTTGTACTTTACAGCCCAACATTTTATCATGCTATTTTAGAAATATAATTTTGTAATGTTAATAACCCTACC
This sequence comes from Prochilodus magdalenae, assembly GCA_024036415.1. Lineage (NCBI taxonomy): Eukaryota > Metazoa > Chordata > Actinopteri > Characiformes > Prochilodontidae > Prochilodus > Prochilodus magdalenae. The sequence goes on along the minus strand of JAMWET010005764.1, from coordinate 102,601 downwards.
ATCATAAAACCCTACAATAATAAAAAAAAAAACACAAACTTACTATTCATTGTTTTATTACCACCTTGCTGCTGCTACAATGGCTTAAACTTAATATCGGCATGTAATTTATAGAGTAGTGCAACTTGTTACCATAGTATTACTATATAATTACCACTTGATAAGATAATCCTTTATTGATCCCACAGTGAGGAAATTTACAATGCTACAGCAGCACAGAGAAAAGAACAGAAGTGTCAGGAAATATACAAATAATAAATAAGATCTATATATACAAAAATGACAGAAAATAGAAATAGAAATAGATTCCTGAGTTTTTTTGCACATAGTAGAATAGAAATAAACTACTGAGTCTATTACCAGTGTATATGTATAGTAATGTACTTCTAGGACTTTTCATTTCAATGACAATAAGCAGATCAAATCTTATTGTGATATTGACTCTAAATGGAGTCAACCAGCTAAGACATGTTTGGTTTTCAAAGTTTGCTTCTGTAGTTTGACTAGTCGGGTCATTCTGGCACAACACGTTTTTACACCATACGTTTTTTTCGCCATTGTGCCAGAGTAGTGTGCGGGGTGCTGGTATGAGTGCATCAGACACAGTAGTGGTGCAAGGGTTTCTACACACGTTGATGTCACTGCTAGGTTGAGAGTGGAGCACTAACTCTATAGTACCAAGATACCACGATTGGCAGCCAACAAACAAGGTCATATGAATGCAAGCAGCCCTGTGATGGACTCGCTGCCTGTAGTGGGTGTCCCTGCCACCCGCATCCCCTACCCTCCACACCACCCAGAAGGTTAAGCATCTTGAACAAATGAACAGAAGCAGAACAAGAGTTAACGTTGGCATTGCTTTCCACCACTGAGAAAGGTGGGATTTGTGCTGAACTCCCAAAGGGAGGCACAGTGCATTTCCTTGTTTCCTATAATAGGGATGAGCACCGCAACTGTCTGGTGATGTGTGCCCGACCCCATTTGTTCAGAGCATGAATTCAACAGGTTGCATCATCTTGTCCATTCTTCACACCAAAGCACACTGAAAGATTTGTTTGTTGACATCATTAGCCTGTTCTACATACATTATGCAGAGCATTTGAGAAATCAGTAGACTGGCCTTTTAAGGGCGTGTAAGAGTACAATGAAGAAAAAAACAACACTGGAGTAAAGAGACATTACAATTCCATCTGCAGCCTAGCTCTGCTGAGACGTGCTTGTTCCCTACAACATGTTTGAACCGAGGGAGGCTGAGCATCTTAAATGTGATCTGCACAAGACTCTTGTCTAATTCATCTCCTTTGATCTAAACAACGTTTGTTCTTTGTCTGAACGAGATCTAATTTCCCTGGACAGCACAATGGCACGGACTCCGAAACACAACAATAAAAAACCCCCAGAAAAAAACAAAATTAAAAAAGAGAAAAAAAAAGCAGCGCCAATTTCCCATGAAGGAGACAGATTCGCTCATTTCCAGGTTTCCGTAATTAAGCTGTGAGAGACACGGTTTAAAAATAGTTTGACTTGTTGATGTCAGCGCCGTCAATCAGCCTCCTACGTGTCTGGGAAAGCAAAACGTGGTGGTGAATTCCCTCGGCTTAGCAACCAGCGGTCGCCCTCTCTCCGCATGGTGCGCGGGTACGTCTTGCGGCGCCTGAGCCTAATATATTAACACCTGTGTCTGAGTCTTTAATGACTCAAAGCGTCGGTGATTAACGGTAACTAGGCTTAGCGTGCGAGGTGAAGGGGAGACAGGCACTTGGCAGGGTCTCTCTAATGACAGGACACTGAAATGAATTTGTCATGGCAACCATTGACCTGCTGCATCTTCCACAATTAAAATGTCAAGACTTCTGAAACTCTGTGCTGTCCTTCATGGACGTGGACGTGTTGGTGTAGAGGCCTGTGCTGACCGCCACTCCAATGACAACCATGTGAAGTAGAACACAGCTTTGAGGAGGCGGAAATAAAAAAGTGTAGGTTTTAACCCTTTAAGGTCTCAGTTACTGTTAAAACGTGTATCTACATTTCTGTCAATTTTTATTTTTATGCATCATTTGAATTTGCATTTAAGCATCACCTGCCGTCTGGTTCCATTGACTTACATATGTCACGTGGGGGTCAAGATGAGGAGGCAGGATATAGGTGCAAGGATTTGAATGGACAGAACAAGAAACACTAAACCAGGTTAGATAAACAACCAACATGAGGACAAACGACTGGCTGGGAGACATTTACATTTGCAGTATTTAGCTGACGCTCTTATCCAGAGCGAGGGTAAGCCAATGTAGTGTTTAAGACAAAACAGCACAGCATAGTCAGTCAGCCCGGGATTCGAACCCCAGTCTCCCACGTGTGGTGGTTGCTATTTGGCGGGTAGTGGTGTTATCTGCTGAGCTACACCAACTACACCAAGCAAGAACACGGGACACTAGTATAAGAGAACAAAGACTAACAAGGAACACCTGGGAAGGGGCGGTGCTACAAACTAGGGACATGTGAGGGGACTGACAAAGGGGCAGAGACAGGAGGAGCCAAAAACCAAAACAATCAGAAGCACATGGGACAAGACAACAAAAGGCGCATGGAAGTGACGAGACAAACAGAAAACCAGAGAAAATGGAGAAAAATAGGGGCTTGACTAGACAGGATGTGACATATAATGAAATTAGGTTTTCCCCTCTCCTTTAAAGTTGTGGAGATACATATTTTAATTTGAACAGCGCCAATATTTGAAAAGTTTTCAAAAAGAAGCAAAGACATTACGAACAAATTTCAGATTCTACATGTATTATAAGTTTGTCTGTGTGTGCAGAAGGTATTTCAGTTTCACTATGTATTGATAGGAGATCTGATGCTAGTCTTTACAGTGAACATGCAGACCTGTATTGTTTAGTTGCTGAAGCATATAAGTTATAGCATATTTCATGTTTCACTTTTTACCCCGAGATATTAAACTCAAACTGTGCATTAAAAATAGCAAAAGAAAATATGTCATATTTACCTTTTTAATTTTGTAATAACATGCCGTTATTATGTAATTCAATGCTCATTATTATATAAAAGTGGCATATGCAGTAGTGACGTTAATCATGAATTATAGCTAACAGTCTTTAATAAATTATTTATTAATTTGTTTATTTATTAGATACTTAAACATCATGATAGAAGTTATGGTCCGCATTTACTAGCTCCATGTCATAATCATTGGGAATAACATGGCTACTTTTCAGTTACTTTTTGATGCATAAACTTTCCCCTTTAGTGGCTAAAATGTATTTTGTATGTATTAAGAAAGATATATATGCATCACTCAAATCATTGGAAATGACAGTTAGTGCTGACAAACCATCAGCTGCATGTTGTATATCATATATTTGGAAAGATACTATATGCAGTTTGGAGTGCACAAAAAACATTGGGAGACATGTTTGTTACCAGTAGTGTACGAGAATAAAACAGAAATGAGGAATTCTGGTCCAACACAAACCCAGAACCTGTTTACAACTATAAAAAGAAGCACAAACACACAGATCACAGCTAGTGGTGGGCTCTTAAATATTTCATTCCAGAGCTCAAGTGACCTATCTCGCATAAAGCTCATATAATTACTTAACAGATAATACATTACTGGAGATGGGAGACATCAAAAACAAGACGGCAATAACACATTTACATGTAATAATGTAACAACGCAACCTAGCATTCCTAGCTTCAACCTTCAGATCAGCTGTAGTTGTGCAGGGTATATGGATATGATACAATTCATGATTATAGACTCCTTATTGGTAATTAAATGGGTTTAAAAGATGCACTTTCACCTATGCTAAACATGGCTAGCGGGAAACTAATCAACGAGCAGCAAACTAACAACAGCAACACCAAAGTGCAGCATGCTGCTACGGCTTCTCTCACAGAACACTGGTGCTACAGTGACTCCAGTAAAATCATGTTAATGAATTAATGAATTACATGTTAAAGGTATAGATATCAAAGATAGAGCTGGTCTTGTCCACTCATAACAAAATGCACTGGTTTTAAAATTGACCAAAATAAATAAATAAATAACTTTGGGTAGGGTTTTATTTGAGCAAATAAGACCAATGTTTTTAACCGTGACAAAGTTGTTATGATCATTTGACAGCTCTAGCAATTACATTTAATCATGTCAACTGACTGCACAGTGAAACAACAACATCTCGACACTTCTAAGGGTCAAACAAGATGATTTGTAAGACTCCACATTAAAATGCATGAGGCAGAGTCCTGTGGATGATAAACTGGATAAAGGCTTACCCCGTGGTCTTTGCCTTTAGCTCTTGAGAGGTGTTGTGGCTGAAAAAGAGAGTGAATAGAAAACTTCAGCATCAGCCACCAGGGGACCGAACACCACACATTCTCAGACGAGGTAAACAACACAAGGTCAAGAGGCGTGCTGGGCTGGAGACTCCGGTTGGGATGCTGCAGTAGAAACTGTCTCCAGTGCAAACTCCACAGAGACCAAACTGCAGCAAATACAGAAGAGCACTACAAACTGGCCCCTGCACACTCAGGCATAAGGCTGGCTTGGAGTATGGAGTGCTGCACTGCCCTCTTGCTCACACTGCATGCCTCCTTTTCAGCATGCTGCTCACCCAAGACTTTTACTAATGACCAAACACATAGCCATCATGCTGTCAGCGGGAGCTTTACTGAGGACCATCCAGTGTTATATTTACCAATTTGTTACATACTCCTGCCGAGCTACCTACACTCACTGGCTACCCTATGAGCTCCATCAAAGTTGGAGGTCCACGGTCTAGCTGGGTATAAAAAGACTGTAGCCTACTTATTGTCAGGCACAATTTGTTAGCCATGCTCTATGACCTTCATTATTCATCTATGCACATGACCACTTGTTATAGTGGGTAGTAGATTATTTTCTAGACAGCAAAGTACACCAGAAGCAGGGGAGCTAAGGGGGCTGCAGCACCCCCATATTTCATAATCTGGCCATGGTATTCTCAAAATCTGCCTTAGTGGTGAACTGCAGGCTGAATGGCGAATGTGTCAGATTCATGACATGTTCTTAAACCACGTGAGTGTAGTTTCTGTTCTTGCCCAAGGACGAATCCCAAATCAAATTAGAAGAAAGGACTGCCATGTCCTGTCAATCAGGTGTCCATAATGCATCATAAATGCATTAATAAAGATCTACACATTATTCATAATTGCTTGACAGTAGTTGACATAAGCCTTTGTAGCTGTACGTAAATAGTCGTAATCTCACACACCAAATTTTGTTACACCACATTATAAAGGTTTATGGCACAAAGTGTCATAATGAGTTATAATATATGCATTATTGTGATCATTTGCATAATCACTAGCTGTTTTTTCATTAAATGGTTGTAATGGTAATATTTTATTAATAATTAAACCATTCTTTAAAGTATAAACTAGCAATTCTGGTATTCCTCTGGTTAAAGATTTTACTATTTTAGAAAATCTTTTTTACTATTCAAATTTGTTATGTATTTATATTAACATTGATTAATCCATAAAGCGGACAGTAATGTCACTTTACCCGAAAGTCTATTAAGAGAGCTAATAAGTGGGAGATACTGAGCAATGTCAGAGAGCCTGTTCACTCTCTCATCACTGTGGATCTTTATACAACATTCACAACACTTGTTGTCATGCTTTATCATGCCAGTCTCATTATTAGACACATGTGCTATGGAGCTTTACATTGTGACATTGTAACAGTTTATATCCTGATCATTTATATACAATATTAAAGCATTATAAAGCATAGGGATGCACCAAAATCAAAATATTTGACCAAAGTCTAAAAAATGAACCATTTGGCCCGAACAGGTGGAACAAGGTTTTTCAGTGTTTCATTAATTTTGCCACTTTTTCACCACTGCAAAAATGATATAGGCTAAATCCCAGATAGCAAACATATTTGGGACACAACTGGCAAAGATACGGTACTGCTGGCCCACTGCCAACACTGGCAATCTACTGTGAGCCAATGATGGCCCACATATATACAACATGGATTTGGCCCAGCTGTCCCGAAGCAGATCTGGCCCACTTCTGGCGCAGATACAGCAAGGTTTCGTACTTTCGGCTGAGACGTGACCCTAATCTGGCATGTATGTGACCAACATCTAGCTAGTGGGAGCAGTCCATCCAAGTGCCGTCAACCTATCCAGCAAATGGGCCAGATGGAAATAGGGAATGTGGGCCAGATTTGGGCCCAACGATGTTAATGCCAGGGATGTATTGTTGTCATGGTGTTCAAAGAAAAAAACAAAAAACTAAACTATACTAAGATTAAACATACTTACTGAACATCTTAACATCCCAGCAAGGTGTTAAGAGAGTCACCAGGACAGTAAAGCTAATCATCAAGGTAATCAATCAATCACTGTGCGGTGTAAAGTATTCTGTCTTATTATATTTTCAGATTAGTCGATCTTTATGAATGCACTTTAATGCATTATGAACACCTGATTCATAGAAATTATTGTATCTCTTATTGAAACCACCAGAGTTTTCTTATTTGGGATTTGTTCTTAGGTAAGAAAAGACACTCGCTAAACGAGGGCCAGCGTCTGTACCCCTATAAAATCTATCACAATCAAATACAGCTTGTTGGAGTGTTGAATCACATGTTGATGATGCGATCTGATGGGTCTCACACTAAGTGATGGCTAACAAATCGTCCAACAGCAGATGGGTTACAGCGGGGGGTGCTCAACTCTGGTCCTGATGATCAAGCACCCTGCAGAGTTTCGCTCCAACCCTAATCAAACACACCTGATCCAGACAATGAAGGCCTTCAGGGCCATCAGACTGAGAGTCAGGTGTGTTGGATCTGAACTCTCCAAGGTGGAAGATCGCTATAGGACCAGCACTGAGCATCCCTATTACACAGTCTCCTATTATCTGACAGTTTTTTTCTCCAGATTATTTTTGGGTGAATAAAATATATGAGATCACACACACACTACACAACGTATAATCTTCAATAACTGGTATGCTAATGTGAGGATTTTGGATGCACAGATGTGATTTGTGTGGTAGATTTCAGAGTTCTAGATGCACATATTGGAGGTTAGGGAGCCAGCCTTGTGACCGGAGGGTTGCCAACAGGGCACGAATAAAGTACCCTTGAGAAAAGCAACTAACCACCAACTGCTACCTGAGTGCTGTGGATCTTACTGCCCCTTAGTGTTCACTAGCGTGTGTATGTGGGTGTTTCACTTTACAGATGGGTTACATGCTTAAGACTGTGATACGTGTGTGTCATTTGACTGGCTTGTCTTTATTTACTTGCTGTTTAATTCTTTGTTTTCATTGGCTGTTGGAGAAGACTGTTCAGATCACGCCACTGACTACTAGATTATGCATGAGTCGAGAAAATGTAACATGTCTCAAACTTGGAATGCTCTGAAAGGCAATCAGGAGGCAAAAAAAACGGCCCTCCTCAAACGCCACTCGATTTTCTCTCCAGCTGTTGACCTCTACTGCCCCAAACTCTGAAGACTAGAGCCAACCAGCCCAGACTCAGGCTGTCTGAAAATCAGGGTGAAAGTCGCGTAGTGTAACCCCGGCCTTGGGGGGGTTCTAAGTGAGCGTATTCTGACTGTCACCACAGCTGTCATTTGCTCTATATCACAGTCTCATGAGCTGCTGTCATTCCAGTCTCCTCTGGCCTCTTTCCTGCCTGGTACGGACTCCAGGGCAGGTGCTAGCAGGACACTGATTTGCAGCACTGTGGTGGTGATCACCCTTCATTTATTCTCTATCCAGACAGACAAATCAGCCATTAAGCTCTGGTTATAACTTGGCATGAGGCTTGAACCCTAAAAGTGTTGTGCCAGGATGTCAGCAAGTTGTGGTTGTGGTGTTCCAACCCATGGAGGTTGGGTTGACTCTGTTTGGTTCAACTCATATAGGCAGTTCACAAGTTCTGTGTCTTAAACTAAGATTGGGATATGAAAGTGACTGATCTATAAGCCCTAATAAGCTTCCCAGACAAAAATAAGTCACCTCTGTGATGTTCTGGGGGTGTAATTAGGCAGAAATGGGTTCTTAGGTTGAGGTGACAGTAAATCTGAACTACACTGAGATGCTGGAACATCTAGTCTTTGCTTTTTGCTCATTATTTTACAGAGGAACGTAACATTCCTATACCGGTATTCCATAATGACAGCCCTCACATTCTCAGTGCTACAAATGTAACTGACTGACATGATTACCATTCAGGATCTTCCACACGTCTAGACTTGGCCACAAAATCCCCTGATTGAAAATCTGCGGGACAACCTTAAACATACAGTAAAACGTTAAAGGTAGGCATCCACCAAATCTGGCCCCACTGTACAATTCCTTGCTGCCAGAATGGATGAACATTGATGTGGCCTACGTCCAAAAACTTGTCCAGTCCATGCCAATTCCAAACACAGCTGTTATTTGAGCTTGTGAAGGTCCTACATGCTATTGGGTATGTTTCAGTCACAGGTGAGCTTATGAATCATAAGTAAGTCAAAGCAAAACCCAGACTGGACGCCACTGAACGTGTTTGGAGGTGTGGAAAAATATCCCTGTGGATTTCTGTGGAAAAACTGAACGCAGGTCTTCTGAACAGAATGCAATGGTGCAATAGTTGACGCCGGATGCAGCTTCTACACACTACATAAACTCGATATTCCATATGGCGGCTGAGTGTAATTCTCTGTTGAATATGTATGCTCTTCTTCCTGACATTGAAAAATGAATAACTTATGCTTAATGGCCATTCTGACTGGAGATTACATACGTGACGGGTAGTCACAGTGCTGTACATTAAATGCATATTTATTAGGCAACACAGCAGCAGTTATGAATAGCTGGAGTGTACAGTGAGTGGGCACTTCATTAGGTTCGGCTCCTCTTTCCATGAAGGGAACATATGTTTGTTTATTTGATAAGGACAGGGTATTCATTCCTGTCGTTATGTGTGATGCTGCCTCTCCAGAGCCTCTCTCGTTGCTTCCATCCCTCGTGACCACATCTCCCACCTTTCGTCAGTCTCTCCCTCTGGTTTTCCCTGCCCTTACTATGGTCAGATCAAGAGGGTATAGGGCCTTATTGAAGTAGTAACTGACACAGAGGGCTGGTGTGGAACCCAAAGCTCTGTTTAAGAAGAGGAGGGTGTGAGGGAGGATGTGAGGTGTCTCCCAGGAGGCTGCGGATTCGGGAGAGTGGTTGCCGAGGGTTACAATGGCATGCAAGACAGACCAGGCATGAGTAGCATGAGAAATTCTCTAACAATGCAGGCAACAAGGATGACACACTGAGAGAGAGGGAGAGAGAGGGAGAGAGTGAGAGGAAGGAATGAAGAAAGCCAAAGAAATAAAAGAATGAACAATGAGAGAATAAGAAAGAGAAAGTGAAAACATAAAAGGAAAAGGGAAATTGAGATAGAAAGTGAGGAAAGAAAGAAAGAAAGAAAGAAAAAAAAAGAAGAAAGAAAGAAAGAAAGATTAGAGAAAGAACGATAGAGGAAAATGAGAGAAAGTGACCAAGTGTGTGAGAGACAAAAAGAAAAAGTGAGCGAGACAGAAACAGAGAGAGAACAAACAAAAAAAGGGGGGAAAAGTGTGAGAGGGAGAAAGAAAAAGAGAAAAAGAGGGAAAACAGGAAAGAAAGGAAGAACTTTTTAAAAAGGAGAGAGAGAAGGTGAGCAAGCATGTAAGATAGAAAGAAGTGAGACAGAGAGATTCAGGAGGGAGAAAAACAAAAAAATTAAGGGACTGATAAGATTAAGAGAGAGAGAGAGAGAGATAGACAGAGAGAGAGAGAGAGAGAGAGAAATGAGAAAGAGATGGGGAGAAAGGGTGAGGAAGAAAGAATGACAAAAATAGATGATGAAAAACTGACAATATGAATGAGAGAAATACAATTCAAAAGAAAGAAAGACGAGAGAGATCTAAAGGTGAGAAAGACAAAGACTGAAAGAATGTAATAGACAGAGCAAGAGAAAAGGAGTGAGACGGGAAGAAAAATGTGTAGCAAGAGAGACAGACAGCCAAGACAATGAAGTTAAACCTCACAGAAGGCGTGTGCAGTAGATGTGAATGGCTGACAGGGGGCGCTCTTCTGAAAACACCGCTCAGGAATAAGAGAGGATGAGCAGTAGCAGAACTGGAGGATAAACAAGCCATTACGTAATGATAGAGCACACTAACTAGAGCAAGTCGTCCGGTAAAGTGATCAGTCATGCATCTGTACAGTCTACGTTCACTGTCCACAGAAAATCCAAAGCAGCTAAGCTTAGCACTAATCATGAAACACTGTTTATTATCAGGGGAAGCTGGGACGCTGCTAATTCTTGGAGCGCTGCTCACTATTGGCTAATAACGTGCATCTACCAGCCACTACAGTGACTACAACCTGGAGCTGTAGAACTACAAAGTGTGCCCTTATGCTAAGTGGAGCTGATAACATTGACAGTGAGTGTAGATACAAGGAGGTGTATCTAATGTAGAGGCTGGCAGGGGTAGACTCATTGTCTCATTGACTCACCTAATCTGCTTTATCCTTCTGGGATGCAGGGGATGCTAGAGCCTATCCCAGTGCTTAGTGGGCCGAAGGCAGGAAACACCCTGGACAGGCCGCCGCCTGGGGCGGGCAATTTAGCATCTCCAATTTCCCTTTGACTGCATGTCTGTGGACTGTGGGAGGCAACCCACGTGGAGACAGGGGTAACATGCAAACTCCACATAGAAAGGACCCCGGGTATCCCTGCCCAGGAATCGAACCCAGGCCCTTCTTGCTGTGAGGGAAGATGATACAGCCCGGGTTTACTGTTAGTACATAGGCACATATTGGCCTGTTTAAATGTGCGGAGGTGTGCAGGTGTTGTACAGATAGCGATACGTTAGCGCAGTTTGCAGCACAACGGCCATGATTATTATACTACATTTAATACATATGTTTTCTATGGCTTTCCTTTCATCACCAGCTGGCCAGCGCAAGAGACTTCAGAGGAAAGGAAGTGAGGGCTTAATGAGCTATTAGCTACTAATGAGTAGCAGAAATAAAATAAGGGACTGGAATCCTGACATTTATGTATCCCAGTATGAGAACCAGCCCAGCCCAAATCAAGCAGATCACAAATTATACCGAATATGAAGACATGGCAACCTAGCCATCTTGGAAACCAATCGATGATGTAATCCAACTTTTCTGGAGATTTGAATATAAATAATATTCCGGCTATAAAACGCTTTACCCCCACTCTCTCTAATTCTTCCTCCATTTTTTTCCTATTGATCTACTCGCCTAATAAAAGAGGATTGCTATATATTCCTTACATAAACTCTTTGTCTCTTCATGCTGTGCTCCAGCTGAGTTTACAGCCACCTAATGAAGAAAGGGGGTGGGGGGGACGAAAAAGAAGAAAGCCGGCGAAAGCTTTGTCAGTGTGGGGGCATTTGCAGCAGCAGGTCTGTAGACTCTATTATTGGAGCAATGGAAAGGTCAGTTGCATGTGGAGTATGTGTGGGTTCTGAGCCCTCGTGCTTTGAACTATGAGTCAGATGGCCAGCGACACTCACCTGCTGAGATCTTTTGATTTTTTTTCCCTCTCTTTTTTTTACACCCCATTGTCAAACTGTGTTGAGGCTGGCTAAGAATCGGGCATATCAATTAGACAAAGCCATGTGGTGAGTTTAGTGTGTATTTGTGTTTCCAAGTTGCATGTTTTAATATGGGTCCAAAGTACAATAGCCGTTATGTTTGAGAAGATGTTTTGGTGGAGACTGGAAAAATAATAACCCAGTCGAATGTGAGAAATCACTGGTTTCCCAAACTGTCAATTTTAATGTCAATCAGTATCAATATCAGTCACTTGTAATATGGTAGAGTCCAAAATGCCATCAGGTTCTTCGTGTTTCAGAGGAGGTCTCTATGGACCTCGTGGATATTAAATAACCCACCTGGTGTCATTAGTGAAAAAAAAACAATGGCTTCCAAAACTAGGGTCAAAAAAAGGTGGACTGAGTTCAAGGAAATGAGACCCCTAACAACAGTGCAAGACCACCAAGATTGTCCCTAACAGAAAGAGTTCAAGAAGGACATCAAACTCCACTCCTGCTTCAGATCTAAAAACATCCACAGGTGTTTCTGTCCATCCTCCCACTGTGAGAAGACACCTCAACGCTACAGAGGTCTGAAAGAACAGAGGCCTTTACTGAAGAAAAGAAGATAAACCAAGAACCTGCTGGTGTTCAGAACAAGGACTAACCACACCAGAGCCCAGAACTTAACACCACTGAATGTGACCTCACTGAAACAGACCTCACTGACGGATGTGATGAAAGCAGACTCAACACTGGCCAATTGTTGATGCTGTCTTAACACCACAGGAGAAGTAAATGTAAGACGGAGCTTTGAGAATCTGGGCTGAAGAAAAACTGTGGAGGTCAGTGAAGCATGATGGTGCTTTTTCAAAGACTCCAATGACTCACAAAACTTTTTAGCGATGATGGAAAGTAAAACTCTTCCACTTAATGGCTGCTTTGACTTGGAAGGGTCATGCGCCATACTACTTTGAAATAAGCAAAGAATAGTTGAGACTTTCAATCCAAACATTATTTTTATTTGTTAGTAGCTGGAATTCACTACAGGAGTCTCTAAAACTAAAGGCTTGCTTGTGTGTTAGACAAAAGACTTCGAGACCGACGTTTGCAGAACTAAAAACCAGGAATGGTTTATTCATAAACAGGCAAGCTCAGCAAGCAACTGTACACAGTATAACAAAGGGAGAAGCTAAATCGGAGTCAGAGACAGGCGGAGGTCAGAACCAGGTAGAACAAGCAGCGATGGCAAACAGGTTTACAGGGGAAGACCGAAAGGGGAAAACCAAAGTTATGAAGCACAGGTACAAACCGTAGAGTCCGAGCCAAAGGGATAAAGTGAAAGGGTAGTTGAGAAACGAAGGGAGTCGAAATACCAGAAAGGGACAACACGAGAAAGAATCGCTCAGAATGGCTAAACTAGGTCTGGCAAAGCTTCGCAAAGTGTGAGTGTTTGAGAGTGGCTTAAATACAGGAAGTAGTTGGATACAGCTGAGGTTAAAACTCGGGCGATCTATAGCGAATCACAGAGTCCGACTGGGGGTGCATAGACATGACGTCATCGAGCGTGGCCCTCTGGGAAGTGGAGTCTTGAAAAGCGGAGAAGCTGGGGAGACACGGAGGCGTGACATCGTGTCACTTAATCAGTAATTCAGACTGTAAATGTTTTTACCGAGTTTTTTATTTATTTATTTATTTTTAGTCGTAGTAGTCATAATATTTTATAATTTAATTTTTAGTTTTATGTTGTTATTTTTTGTTTTCTCTCAACTGTATTGCTGTTTTGTATTTTTAATAGTTACAATAAAAATAAAATATTTAGTCATAATCATTTTAATTGTCTTTTTCTGCCTTCCAAATTTAATCTTATTTATTTAAAATTCCTTGCATCTTTTATTTTGGTTGATTTAATTGTCAGATTGTTGATGTCTTTTTCATTTTAGTCTAACCAGATTAAATTCCATTTTATTTTCTTTTTTAATCCCCTTAAACGCACTGAAAACGAGTCACCCTCAATGTACTTCTGGAAAAAAAAATAAAGGTTGGTCGATTCACTGATTGATTTAAGTACAAGACATAAAAGTAAAACGATCCCGCATGTAATATACAGCAAAATATGTATTAACGAATATGAATATTAACAATATTAAAAAGAATATTAACACATGTATGTTTCTAGGAATGAACCGGACTACCAGGCCACATGCCACCTGTTTTGAATCAGTTGTCAGCAACCATAGACCATTAGATGATCTCCACTAGGGCAGCACTCAAAGACCTTTATGTCATCTCATGTCATCTTGGCACTGCAAACGGGACTCCGTCTTATTGTAGCTCCAAACACTTTTATCTGTCTAGACACACATGCGAACGCCTGTAGACCCGCCGTGCTCCCCAGTGAATTACCTGTTATGAGTCACCTTAACGTGAGAGACCCTTTCAGTGCAAGTGTGATAGCGAGGGTGATAAGCCACAGCACTTAGCGCTTAAACACCTCTGTGATAAAAGTCATCCATCCTTAATGCAGCCTTGAGCAGGACTATGGGAACAAAGATAGTCCAACTCTGGAGAAAGGGACCTTTACTAGTAGCATCTCCAGAGGGTTACATGACCATGACTGTCATGACAAGGAGAACATTTGCAGCTCTCAGCTGAATAAGCTTTGAGCCCGTTTCTCAAGCTATAGAAAAACATACGAGGGACAATTCTGGCTACAATATGGCTGCTACTACTTTAGCTGTAATATACACTCAAGTTTTTTGACCATCATTAAAGGAATAGCGGCACAAATAGTTGCACCCAGAAGGAATCAACCGACAGGAACCAAACTGAATGGGTTTGACATGAAAATGAAAGCACAGGAAGCAAAGCTGGGTCTTTTCGCTGTACCTGACTGACCCAACAGCCACAAATGCGGACATTAGGTGAGCAGTGATGCCCTCCATTAGTCATCCTGTTAGCGCCAGTACTACTGGCAGACGGCTGCACTACGCAGGACTACACAGTATTGCTGGTGTAGCTCAGCGGTTAACACTACTACCAACCAGGGAAGCACCACCACATGTGGGAGACTGGGGTTCGAATCCTGGTCTGAGTGACTATGCTGTGCTACACCAATAAGAGTCCCTGGGCATGACTCCTAACACCACACTGGCCTACCTGTAATATGATTAACCTTGTAAGTCGCTCTGGATAAGAGCGTCAGCTAATGCTGTAAATGTGCATGCACACAGACCGTTACAATGACTGCACTTAAAACCAAGTCAACGCCACCAAAGACTGCAATGGTGACGTGCCAGACTGTCATGGAGTGACTCAGAATGGTAGTGGGTCATATTCAGTCCCGCTTTTGTCTAGGTGGAGATGACCAACGAATCTGTGTGTGGAGGCACCGTGATCAGCACCAAGGTGAGCATTTTGTTGTCACAGGTCCAAAAGGCCTGGCATCACTCAACCTCCACCTCTCCCACAAAACCTGCAGGAACTGTGTGAGAATATTCAAGCTGCATGGGATGGATTATCAAAGGACACCATTAGGAACATCTACGACTCCATACTGAGCTGTCTGGCAACTTGACTATTATGTTATTCAGTTGAACTTGGACATGGCTTTAAAAACACTGATCAGATCTATCTGATGTGGGCGTGGTTAATGGGCAGCTTGATATACAGCTAGTCTGCTTTGCACCTCATGCAGAACCAAATTCATCACCCAGCTTATATGTGATGCTAACTGGATGAACAAACATGTAAGCTGGATGGACGGACAGATGAATGTACAGATGAGTGAACATTGTTAATGTATGGATAAAGGAATGATCAGGCGACTGGTGATCTAGCTTGCCAAGTATTCCTGAGTCTGAGTTTTGTGTGGGCAGAGAAAGAGAAGCCAGCCTTGTGCTTGGTTAGGAAATGCTAATGGAAGGACCTCCCAGTTTACTTGGATTGTGCAGTTGGGCCAGATTTGGTGGATGCCTTCCCTGCATAACTCCCTGTAGACTGGGATTTTAGCCACTGCTGGTAGACTCATATAACCGTACGCTTCCGTACACCTGCAGATTCAGCTACTTCCATCACACTCTGGTCTTTGGCACGCCCAAATTCAAGCACTCCTTTTAGTCTGAAGCTATTCATAGCCCTATCATCCTTGTGTAGCGCCATCTGCAGGAGCCTGAAGTTACAACCACCTTAGACATTCAAGGTGATACATTTTTGTGCAAGGTAAATCCAAAACAGGCACACGTCTAGACTACAATTCAAGTAAAGAAAAAAAAAAAGTCAAAATTTTTGTCCCTCACTAAACTACCACATGAAAAGCAAGCCCATGTCAAACATTGTTTGCAGAAGGCCAAAAGTCCCAGGGCTTTTTTCCAGAGGCTCTATTTGGAGTTCCACAAACAGCCAAAGAGGCTAACGTCTTGCTTTCTTCCCTTCATAGCCCCCATCATGAGAGCGCTTTGAGGCGCTCGGTGCTCATCTACGGAATGTTCTAGGCTCTTGACCCTCCTGACTGAACAAGTCATATCTTAAATATTCATGAGACCTCTATTACCGGAGAGACAGACCACTGTCTATACCTCTCCGTCTCTCTTGCTCTTTCCTTTTCTTTCTTCATCTCCCCCACTCTGACCCTCCTTCACCTGCCTGCTTATTAAAATCTCATAGTATTAACTCCGCCACTCACGACCAGGCTGAATAATTCAATCAGACTAAAGGAGTCAAATGAATATCTTTAACGACATTACTGCCACAGGGGGAGCAGGGACGGGATTCTGGCTGCACTTACTCTGGCCTTCGCTTGAGAGGAGACTTGTTTCACTTGGCAATCAAGAAAAGACGTGAAGAAAAGAGGACAGAGTATCATTTTGGAAGCTTCAACACATTTGCCATTGGAATGACTTAACAATACCTCAGCCAGTCTGGGTTGTAGTGTCTGTAGTTACTTAATAATAAGCCAGTAACAGAAGCTCATTAGTACTCCAGAAATTCACATGGCTTTGTCATGAACACGCTGGCCAGTGTTTCACCTCACTCACAAGATAACAACCCACAACTTATAGAGCTGTGGGCATTCCCAAACCGCCCACTGAGGTAACACCACTTCATAATCAATTCACATACTGCCATACCATGACTTTTGGTATGACATACATAATACCTTATGATGCCTGGCATAAGCTTGTATAATTGACTTGTAATTACATGTATATTATATAATGTATAATAATTTTATTTAGGATTAAGGATGGGGAGGGTGTATTTCTATGTATTCTATTTCCATTAGTAATGTATTGTGTAATTATGTGTCCTTGCTTTCAATATGTAGTGTGAATTTTATAGAGTTTATTTTTAGCTAACTGCTACCTGTAATGCTAGGCTAGCGGATTATAGGCGCCGGACTGTTAGCTAAGTAAGTAGAATTAAAGTTCTATTACTAATTAACACTTTCTAATTCTATCTGAGCTCCAATGAGAGAGCCAAGGATGCCAGCGGCTACTTGTTGATGCATAGTTATAGCTATCATAGACTACAATGTTCTTATGAACAGATATTATAATGCATTATGGAACCTGACATCATAAATCCATTTACTCTTGCTTTCTAAACCATTGTAGATGTACTTATAACTACTGAAGAGGAACTATGCTGGCTAATACATGGCATCATAAAGCAAAATGTACGGTACACTTATTGTGACCAAGATGTCACATGGGATCTCCCGTCACTATTGTAATGTCAAAATACCAGTAACGTGTCTCAACAACAACTTCATAACTAGCATCATCATTCATCATTTTGTTCTAGATATGGGGTCAGAATGAGTTTTATATAATATAGAATAGATTTTAATCCCTTGTTGATCCCACAGTGGGGAAATTTAGTCTCTGCATTTAACCCATCCGTGAAGTGAAACACCCACATACACACTCAGTAATGAACACACTCACTAGGGGGCAGTGAGCACACTTATCCGGAGGGGTGGGCAGCCCTATCCACGGTGCCCGCGGAGCAGTTGGGGGTTAGGTGCCTTGCTCAAGGGCACCTCAGTCATTACTGTCAGTTCAGGGAATCGAACCGGCAACCCTCCAGTCACAAGGCTGGTACCCTAACCTCCAGCCCACGACTTCCCCAACATAAGTCTATGTTATACATACAAACACCAGGCTTTTATAATATAATAAAATAATTTGCTTTAGCAGTCATGTGACAGCATCTATATTAAACATTTTACATTCATTTCTAATCCATAAAGCACTGCAAATGCATAAAGCACACTGACATATCAAGCAAGGAAAGACTGAACACCGACCAGCGTGCTTATGGCAAGGCGACATGAATTATCAGAGAAAGAGTTTGGGCTTGTGTTTGGTCAATGTGCAGACCACACCCTTCATCAGAACTCTTTACAATGCTCCTAGAACATACTGTGTTCTGGACAATTTGGGCTAGACAGCATAGTGTACTATCCTGCTGGAACATCCCATCATTCTGACTGGTGGCCTGTTAAGGGGTTAAGGGGTACTGGGATAGGCTCCAGGATGACCCAGAAGGATATGCGGCTCAGAAGATAAATAAATAAATAAATAAATAAATAAATAAATATCCCATCATCGTGGGGGTACGTGAAGTCGACGTAGGCCTGCAAATGGTCACAAATTCACAAGCTGTCATGTGACGGCATGACGAGCATGTTTAGTATAGGTCACATAGAGATTCTATGGGTTTAAGTAACTTTCCTAACTTTTTAAGGGGTTGTGACACATACACAAGGTGGGCTCTTATAGGATTCATAGGAAGTGTTATATACCTGATATAGCAGATCAGTGATGTGCCTACCTTACATCATATGATTCCAGTTTCTTTAATAACATAATTGCTTCTTCCACCTTTAAGGGCTCATTAGGTGAATGAAACATGACTTCGGTCTCCAGAAGTGCAAAAGCAAAGCCCAGAATAGCCAAACATTAGCACCAACCCCAAAACGTCCAGATAATAATGAAATATTGAACAAGTGCTCTAAATGAACCCCCCAAAAATACCAGTGCTTTGAAAGTTTCTCTTTAACCTCCTTTTGGTTTTGTGGAACTGGCATGTTATTCAGAGCTTTCCTCCTGGGTATCATCAAACTTCCCGGTCATACAACCCCATTAAAATTTTAAACTGAGAAGTAGATCTTACTAACCTGACTTGGCTTCCTCTAGTTCTTTGGCTTCCTCGAGTTCTTTGGCTTCTTGCTCTGGGAAAAGAAAAAAGAATTGATGTAATTTGTAATTAACAAGCTTTTCAATGTCCTTTTAATCTAGACCATAAAAGTAAGGGGTGACATCTTGGCAAAGGAGGGGACGCGGACGCCTGGCAATGTTTTATTTAGCAGGGCAGCAGTAGAGAAAACCGCAGTCTACTGCTGTCTGAAATGGTCAATACAGCAGGTCATCTCTAGCCAATGGGAGGCACAGCCAGTGCCCCGCTAGTCCATGGTCCCACACACAATAACACATATTACATTTACATGTGTTTAATCTAACAGCCATGGGACTGAAGTGTCACAAGCATGAATAGAATGAGATACAAAGACCCAAGCCATGAGATGATATACAGCAATAAGAGGCAAAAGGCCAGATTCATAAAACTTAGCAGTAACCACGGCATGCAAAATGTGTGGCACAGCCATCAAATCCTATTCATAACGTCACCAGACTTTATGAAGTAATCAGAACAGGTGAGTTAACACATACGCATGCGCTCATATGTTAATCAAAGTCGATAAGACAATATCAATGATCATTGAGGCAGTAGCTATTATTTACTCATCTGGTGTCAAACTGAACATGCCAACTCAAATACAACTAGAAAAGTGCTCTTCCTCCAGAACTGCAGAACGACTGCGCAGCCTAAACTGTTCCCAGTTCCTGCTAGGCTGTTGCTAGGCTGTGGTTGCTCTGGGAGGAACGAGGGATGAATAAAGACACTTAAAGGAGTGTGGTTAGGTATGGTCTGTGTTAGAGTTTGGGGATCTGAATGTTCCATGATTTAATACCACACTTAGCAAAGACCAAGCTGTCCATCATCATCATAAGAAACTAGTTAAGCCTAGTTTTACCTTTGTTTACCTTTTTCACTCATTCAACCAAATCTGCAGCTGCAATATGCCATCAAATTCCAAACAAATATAATAACTTCCATTCTTCTCCTGCCTTCACTGAGTCTCAGAACTACATTTCCCAGCAGGCACCCTCTCATAATGCCAACAGAGAACAGCAAAGGGGAAGATAAATAAAGAGAAAAGGAGAGAAAAAAGAAAAGAGAGGAGAATAGGATGCATAAGTAAAAATGAAAAGAATTAGAGAAAGAGAAGAGCCGTACAGAAAAGAAGAGAAGAAAAGAGAAGAGAAGAGAAGAATAAGATGATGTAATAAGAAAAGTGAACACAAAGGAAGAAAGGAGAACAGTACAGAGAAGAGGACAGAAGAGCAGAGGAGAGAAAAGGAAAGAGAAATGAAGAACAGAAGAGAAAAGAAGAAGAGAAGAAAAGAGAAGAAAAAGATGATGTAATGAGAGAAATTAAATTATAAGACGAACTGAGAGGAAAGAAGGTAAAAGAAGTAGAGAAAGAAGAGAACAGTACAGAGAAGAGGAGAGGAGAGAAAAGAGAAAAGAAGAAGAGAAGAGAAAAGAAGAAGAGATGAGAAGAAAAAGATGATGTAATGAGAGAAGTGAAATTAGAAGAAGAACTGAGAGAAAAGAAGGAAAAAGAAGTAGAGAAAGAGGAGAACAGCACAGAGGAGAGGAGAGAAAAGAGAAAAGAAGAAGAGAAGAAAAAAAGACAAAGAGAAGACATGAGAAGAAAAAGATGATGTAATGAGAGAAGTGAAAAGAGAAGAAGAACTGAGAGAAAAGGAGGGAAATGGAGAATAGTGGAAGAAAGAGTGGAGTCCGTTCTCCACCCTCCTTCCTGGTGAGACAGACTGAAGAAAGAAGCCCATAGGGCTGTGTGGTGTTTCCAGATCTGTGGGCAGTCATCTACACGGCTGTGTGAGCTAACAGCCCAATCTCAGACGCTGTTCCTTCCCGTTAGGATCGCCCTCCATATCCTCACATACATTATGACAGCCAAGAAAAATGAGGTACTGGGCTGTGGACTCTTTCTGACCCGCGTAGCCTCACACGGAGCGGGCTGAGAGAAGGAGAGTCAACTCCAATCTGCCCACAAGCAGCGGCAGCTGGAAAAGAGCAGACAGGCTCAATTAGGGCCGACGCTCTCCGCTTCCCTCCACCTCGCCATCAGCGGCCGATCGGCCGGCCTTTTCCACTTCACCTTCCTCTACAGCTCCATTCAGATCAGACGGGGAATATTAGGGGAACGTGCCACGTGTGTGGGAGCGGATACGCCTGGAGAATGATAATACAACTGCCAGGAAGCATTAACCTCAAGAGACGTACTGAGGAAATTAAATACACACAGTAAACATACAGGAAATACGAGAGATACGGAGTAATACAAACGCAGAGAGAGAGAGAGAGAGGAACAAAGGGAGAAAGAATAAGAGAGAAGGAAAAGGAAAGAGTGAAAGAAAGTAAAGAGAATAAAATGCCTAGGAGAAAAAGGTGGATATGAAGAAAGAAAGAAAACAGAAACAGTGAGAATAAAAGAGACAGAAAAAAAGGAAAAAAGAAAGAAAAGTGAAAACATAAAGGGAAAAAATAAAGCAATATGGGAGACAGAGAAAGGACAGATAGCAATAGAGAGAAAGAAATAATCACATAGAGAAACAAAGCAAGGGACAGACGCAAAAAAGTGAGAGAAAAGAAAAAGAGAAAGGAGGAGAAAAAACAGTAGAAGAGTGAGGGAAAGTGAAGGATAAAGAGACTGAATGAGCCAAAAACAGAGAGAGGAAGATAATGACATGCCTGGGGGTAAAAGGGAGGAATTATAAGAGATAATAAAAGAAAGAGAAAAGAGTAAAAGAAAGAGTGAGACAGAGGAAAAGAGAGAAAGAGCAAGAGCGAAGGACAGAGAGAGATGAGAGAAAGAAAGAGAAAGAGCATGTGAGAAGTCATGGAGTGTCAAGGAGTGATGGAGAGAGAGGAGAGACAGAGACAGAGACAGTGAGTGAGTGAGTGAGAGAGAGAGAGAGAGTGAGTGAGTGTGATGGAGGTTGATGAGAGAGAAGTACAGAAAAGAGAGAAAGAGAGAAACAGCGTACCAGAAAGACAACAAGCATGAGAGAAGTGAGAGCGATGGAGAGAGATGAGACAGAGAGAGATAGAAACAGAGAGAGAGAGAGAAAGAGAGAGAAAGAAGGTGATGGAGAGAGATGAGAGAGAAGTACAGAGAAGAGAGAGAAAGAGAGAGCAACAGAAAGAGAAGGAGCATATGAGAAGTGAGAGTGATGGAGAGAGATAGAGAAGTACAGAGAGAAAGAAGGCAGTGGAGAGAAAAAAAGAGAGAAAGAGAGCCTGAGTAACAGCAAGAGAAAGCATGAGAGAAGTGAGAGTGATGGAGAGAGATGATAGGAAAGTACAGAGAAGAGAGAGAACGAGAGAGAGCAAGAAAGAAGCAAGAGTGATGGAAAGAGGTGAGAGAAAGGAGACTTGCAAATAAGATAAGTGAGAGATGGATTGAGGGAGAGATAGAAAGAGAGCACAACAGCATAGGAAAGAGCAGAAGAGAAGTCAGAGAGATGGAGAGATGAGAGCAGGAAAAAGAGAGAGACTTACAAAGAGGAAGAGAGAGAAAGAGTGAGAGAGAGAGAGAGAGAGAGAGAGAGAGAGAGAGAGAGAGATAGAGTGAAATTAAAGCAGAACTTGAAGTCGGAGTCTCTGACTCACTCGCCAACTCAATTACCTCAGCAGCAGGTGACCCATTCACTAAATCCTATTCCAGCACGGAGTGCAGGACGGAGAACAGGTCATTTACTCTTCACATGTATACCAGGCTGTGACCCTCAGCAGCTCCGGGCCTAAGCAGAGACGCGTTCACTTGTTTCCATTACGCTAGACAGTACATTTTAAAGGCAACGTCTGAGCCCCGACTCCCCCGCTGCCCCTCCACCAACCATCAGCAGATGTATTTTTAAAAAGCCCAGGGGTCCCGAGTTACAATACACTGACCTTTATTTAAATGTCTCCTCCGCTACGGGCAGAACTCATTACAGCTGGGATAGCAGCAGCGTTCCACGACAGCAAAAAATTATTCCCAAAATCAACGTCTCCTTTTTTTTTTCTTCCTCCACCCTTCTCTACCACCTCTGTCTAGCTCCACCGGCTTGGCTCCTATTCTTTGCCTCGGTCTCGTCCCCAGTTAGTCACTGCCACTAATTAGCCTAGCCTCGGCTAATGAACTTCCCTCAGCAATAAGACTAAAGAGCGTCTGGGTGACTGGAGGACTGGCGTATAAACACTGTCTGGCTTCGGGTGGTTTAGCATTCTGCTCAGACGTCTCGTCTCCCCAGAGCGCCGCATTCCCAAACCACAGCACCTTCACAACATGCCTTCAATGACTTTCATTTAGTAGCTTATTTATTTATGTATTTATTTATTTATTTATGCTTTATTCGAGTTTTACTTCACATTTTAACATGTAAACTGAACACATAGGCATCTCTCTGGACATGTGCTATATAATCATATCTACCATAAGTTCACCAGACAGAAAATGAGAATAATACTTACTATGCTATAAGGGCCTTCATAAAGCCATCTATAAGCCATTCATAATAGTTTAGAATGTTTGACATAAGCCTTGGTAACTGTACATAACCATAAGACTTCACCGTGATATGCTAAAATGTATAATTGCTCCTGTTAGCATTATCATTGGGATATATCTCATACATCTTAATACATTCATTCAAATAATGCTAAAAATCATAAAGCATTCACACTGAATCTGAATCTGGTATATATAATGCATTATGAGTGCGCTCATAAAGATATATAAAGCATTTATAATATATAAATATAATATATATTTAATATAATATAATATATAAAGAGTTATAATACTTGACATAAGCCTTTGTAACCATACATAAATGATCATAATCGTGCACATAAATACAAACATATGCATGATGTAATGCATTATAATACATATATCTAACATTATTGGTGAGGCCATCATCATAAAGCCTAGTAACAAATGCTGTGATAGTTCTTTACTCTAGCATCCCCTTAAGACAGTTCCTTCTATTTGCTATATGAGTATAGTTTTATAACTGCATTGAACATGCAATGATTACTTATGTGTATGTTGTTGGTCAGCTCTATGAATTAGTCCATCTAATAAAAGCATATAACCACTGTAAATAAAGTAAGATTGCCTTAAATATGAACATCTGAGGCTCGTTTTTACTTTAAACAGGGTTTAGTTCATGGGCCAGAGATGATGTTATTAATCTCAACGTTTTATAGATTATAAAGCCTTATGTCACTTTGTGCTATGAAGCTTTATACTGTGGTGTTACAACACTTCCTGTGTGGGATAATGAACATTTAGATGCAGCTGCAATAAATTATAAAGCATTATGGAGGCTTCATAGATCTTTAGTGATGCACTTATAATGCATTACCGATACCTGATTCATAGAAAGTGTTTTGATTAATAACACCAAGCTGCTTAAGGTCTGTACAGAGAACCTAAAAGTGTTTGCACACTTACAAAATCCTTTCACTTTGAAGATGAAACTGATGTGAGTTTGAGTGGAGGCCTCACTGTGGATCTATGCTCTATGTGAATGAACACAACGCTAGCTATTAAGCTTTATGATACCAAATTCACCATTTATGTTAATAACAGGAAATATATGTACATTATAATGTATTATGTCATTTTAAGCTATACCATTTTGTTATAAAAATTTGCACAGTTTGCACAGTATTATTTCTAGTATTATAAAGCATTATGAAGGCTTCATTAAATTCCATGAATGCACTCATAATGCATTATACTATAGATTCCTGATTCATAGAAAGTGTTACTAAAAATAACACCTTGTGTGTTTAAGGTGGTAGTAACTTTAGGCTCCTACAGATGGAGCTGCACGAGGATGGTGGGGCTATAAATACCTGTGGGTGTGAGTGACGGGATTCATTCAATGTCTCGTTCCATGTGTGGTAAATGGCTCCAAAGCAGATGTTAATGAGTGGCTAAAAGTAGGGACGGCATTGGGGCGTGCTAAAGACCATAGTGTGAAGGAAGTAGCTGAATCTGCAGGCATCCATCAAATCTGGCCCAATTGCGCAATTCTTTGATGTAAGAGTGTCTGAACATTGATGTGGCCTACATCCGGAAACTGTCAGATAGCAGGGGCTCCAGACAAAACCTAATAGCACAATCTGTCTGATTGAGTCTGATTGAGGGCTGGTTTCTGCCTGATGCCATGAGGTGGGTAATCCTGTACATAATCCATGAAATAGAAGAAAAATGGCCACACAAACTTTTGAAGTTTCATGTGCATTACGTACAGTTAATAGCAGATGGCTTTAAAGCTTGGAACAACGAGCTGTTCAGACAAGTATATAGCCATTGTGGTGGGGAAGCCTGGTTACTTCACTTCTCATGTAAAGTTCTCCTTTAGGAAATACAAGGTTTTGTCCAGACCACAGTGATATTCTGGACTTCTGGACGTGTGACATCAAATCGTTCATCTGGGCTGTGACCATGATGCCTCCACACACTGATATGGTGGTCGTCTCCACCAAGACAAAAGCAGGACCCGTCACTGAAGATAACCCCAGGACAGTCTGGCACAACACCATTAAGGGCACCGTTAAGGGCAGTTGTTGTAACAGTTGTTGTTGTCTGTGTGCATGTAGTCCTGCGTCGTACAGTCATATGCCAATGGTGCTGGCACTAATGCTGAATGTCTGCAGTCGTGGCAGTTGGATCATTGTCAATGTCGGACCTACCCACCACGTTCAATTCCTGGTTGATTTCTTTCTGGGGTTTTTTTGACGATGGGGGCATTATACACTGTTTACTGTACTATGTATGCTGCAGTGCACTACTGCTACACAGAGTTAGTCCTATTAGCACAGTGCATGGAGTATTTGCATATTGGCTTTGAGCTGTAGTGTGTTTAACTGCACATTTTCAAAGGAGATGACAGTTGATGGCAGGTGATTAGCAGTCAGACACAATTAGCGCTAGTTCTTAAAAGCTGACTTGGTGTGTTTTGGGTCAAAGTCGCCCAATGCATGAAATTAAATATCAATAAACACATTTTTTCCCCGTCATTACATAGACCACTGCTACCTGTATTCTGTTGACAGTCTATTATATGCCGTCTGCGCAGAAAGTGGACGGGAACTAGTGATTCCAAACGTTTGCCTGCTGATATCAGTGCCCAGGCTACGAACCGACTAGCATTTGATTACGCAATTGACTTTCGTGAAAGTTCAGACAAGCCATTCGTTCTTCCCCTCTGACAATGACTGCTTTGACCCGGGGCTCGGCTGAATGCTAACGGCCAGCGATAAAACTATGACATGTCCTCAGCCTCAGAGGCCCGTGTGCTTGTTGCGTGCTTTATCTATTCAAAAGTCCCTGCATGCTGCGGCTCCTCAGAAGGCGAGCTGCTTCTGTATGGCCGCGGGGAAGACACAGGAGATGAAGCAGGACAAGGTCTTCTATAGACATCCATCAGGTTACGTCCTTAGCTGCCCTACAGCTGAATCATACCTTGTTATGTAAAAACTGCACAAGAAGGGCTAAGGGTGGTGGTAGGGTGGGGGTGGATATTTGGGACAGGGCATTCGTGGTCTGCTGCACACAGGCTGGCTGGGAAGTGCCCTTACCTGCTCTCATCTCCTCACAGCTCTCTTTGATCTTCCTGTGGCAGACAGCAGCCAGGGCAATGAGCAGGACGAGCAAGCACACGGCCAAACTCACCGTCACCCACAGAGCCACCGGCGGAAACGCCAAACCCTGAGCTGGAGAGAGAAAAAGAGGAAAGAGAGAGAGGGAGACTTCATCAGCATCAGAGTATATTCGCTTTTATGGGCATCATCATCTTTAACATCATCACCATCGCTCTCATCAGTACAGGAGGTAGCAGTATCTGTAGCTGTACAGTTTCTGCATGACGAATCGTATCCTCGCCACTTTAATATCATTTTAACACTCTCCTAATGCTCAACACGCCGCTGTGAATCCCGCAGGTGATTGGCTGATGAGATTGAATGGCCACTTAAGAGGCTTTAAAGAGTACCCAAAAGGCACCTCTCTCAGAGCTAATGTAAGAGTCTCTCTCTCGACTGGAGATAGCCCCGTTCTCAGGGATTCCCAAGTCTACTGAGCCTCAAGGGGTGGGTTTCTGGTGCAAACAGAAATCACTTCGCCAAAGAAACATGCATGGTATTTACAAAACCAACTGCGTGTAGAAACGTTCCATACCTACAGATACAAGTTCAGGACACGTCTACAGATCTTTCCTTACCTACAGATACAAGTTCAGGACATGACTACAGATCTTTCCTTACCTACAGATACAAGTTCAGGACATGACTACAGATCTTTCCTTACCTACAGATACAAGTTCAGGACATGTCTACAGATCTTTCCAGACCTACAGATACAAGTTCAGGACATGACCACAGATCTTTCCTTACCTACAGACACAAGTTCAGGACATGACTACAGATCTTTCCTTACCTACAGATACAAGTTCAGGACATGACTACAGATCTTTCCAGACCTACAGATACAAGTTCAGGACATGACTACAGATCTTTCCATACCTACAGATACAAGTTCAGGACATGACTACAGATCTTTCCATACCTACAGATACAAGTTCAGGACATGACTACAGATCTTTCCATACCTACAGATACAAGTTCAGGACATGACTACAGATCTTTCCTTACCTACAGATACAAGTTCAGGACACGTCTACAGATCTTTCCAGACCCACAGATACAAGTTCAGGACACGTCTACAGATCTTTCCAGACCTACAGATACAAGTTCAGGACATGACCACAGATCTTTCCATACCTACAGATACAAGTTCAGGACATGACTACAGATCTTTCCTTACCTACAGATACAAGTTCAGGACACGTCTACAGATCTTTCCATACCTACAGATACAAGTTCAGTACATAACTACAGATCTTTCCATACCTACAGATACAAATTCAGGACACGTCTACAGATCTTTCCTTACCTACAGATACAAGTTCAGGACACGTCTACAGATCTTTCCATACCTACAGATACAAGTTCAGGACACGTCTACAGATCTTTCCATACCTACAGATACAAGCTCAGGACATGACTACAGATCTTTCCTTACCTACAGAAACAAGTTCTGGGCAAATCTGAACACTGCTGAATGAACCATACCATAAGCTTGTCACTCATTGTCATGTTACCATTTGCCGTAACTGTCATTAATCCATCATGACTCATAGCATAACATAACATAACTGTGGGACAGCTGTGGGCCGGAGATTAGGGAACCGGTAACTGAAGTGTTGCTGGTTTGGTTCCCTGAACTGGCAGGACAGAGACTGAAGTGCCCTCGAGCAAGACACCTAACCTCCAACTGCTCCTTGGGCTCAGCAGGTAAACTGCTGTCGTAGAGGTTTATAACGCTTCCCTGTGATAATCCATCCCATGCAGCTTGAATACTCCCACACAGTTCCTGCTGATTGTGTGGTAGGGATGGAGGTGGAGTGACATGAACTGGACTTCATGTAACCCATGACAACAAAATGTTCATCTTGGTGCTGACCACGGTGCCTCCACATATGGATCTGTTGGTCATCTCCACCAAGACAAAACAGTCTGGCACAACATCACTGCAGTCTTCGGCAACGTTGACGTGGTGTTAAGGGCAGTCGTTGCAGTCACTGTGCAGTTCTCTGACATACAGCCATCTGCCAATGGTGCTGGCACTAAAAGGACAACTCATGGAGGGCATCACTGCTCACTGAATGTCCACAATCGTGGCAGTTAGATCAGTCAGGTACAGCGATAAGACCTATCCTTGTATACGTCACATGCGTGGCTGAGCGTCTCATGATGTCAAACCTACCCAAGTTTCATTACTGTGGGTTGATACAAACCCACAACTCTGCACCTTCCCTTATTCCAGACTGCAAAACTGGCCTATACTTAAGCAGTAGTCGAGGTGAACAGTTCACACTGCTGTACATTGCTGTGTTAGTTATTCCCTCTCTTCCGTATGGCGTGTGCCCACGCTATTGTTTTCCTCAGCCAGCTAAAGCTCTATTCTCGTAACGCCTCCCAACGGCTGAGTTATGTTCTCATGATGGCCTTTCATTCCTCCAGGAAGAGCGGCTAGTGGCGGCCTGCGCGTGTCTGAGTGTTGAGCAGGTAGTGGAATGGACATTTAAGCGAGAAAACGAAAGTGTAATATGAGTGACAGGACACGGACGAGGAAAAAAGAACCAGCTGAAAACAAACTGGTCAGCGAGACACTGAGAGTTATTGCAGACTCCCCCAAATTTCCCCTGGGCATTGCTGTCTGTGTTTATGTGTGTCTTTGTGTGTGTGTGAGAGAGAGAGACACAGAGTCAATGTGCGTTAGCAAAGGTGTGTGTGTGAGAGTGAGATAGACTCCGCTAAATGGCTCCACGGCTGGGATGTAATGCAAACACAGTGTCGCAGCACCTACTCCAGCGAAAAACCAAAAATTAGCTTTGCGAATACAGGTATTGTAAATAAGCACCTGGACGCACTCAGCTTGGGTCAGGAAAGCAGGGTTACAGCACCGAGCCGAAAGATGGTCTAAAGCTATGAATGTCCTTTTTCAGCCTTTTTTTTAGTTTAGCTGAAAAAAACTCTGGCCAGGGCGAGAGAGAGAGAGAGTGAAAGAGAGAGAGAGAGAGAGAGAGAGAGAGAGAGAGAGAGAGAGAGTGAAAAAGAGAGAGAGAGAGAGAGAGAGAAACAGAGAGAGAAAGAGCGATAGAGAGAAAGAGCGAGAGAGAGAGAAAGAGCGAGAGAAAGAGCGAGAGAGAAAGAGAGAGAGAGCGAGAGAGAGAGAGTGAAAAAGAGAGAGAGAGAGAGAGAGAGAGAGAAACAGAGAGAGAAAGAGCGATAGAGAGAAAGAGCGAGAGAGAGAGAAAGAGCGAGAGAGAGAGCGAGAGAGAGAGAGAGAAAGCGAGAGAGAGCGACAGAGAGAGTGAGAGAGAGAGAAAGCGAGAGAGTGAGAAAGAGAGAAAGACAGAGAAAGTGAGAGAGAGAGAGAGAAAAGCAAGAGAGAGCAAGAGAGAGTGAGAGAGAGCGCGAGAGAGAGAGAGAGAGAAAGACACAGAGAGAGCGAGACAGCAAGAGAGCGAGAGAGAGAGAGAGAGAGAGAGAGAGAGAGAGAGAACGCTGGAGAGAGCAAGAGAGAGCAAGAGAGAGAGAGAGAGAGAAAGCGAGAGAGAGAGAGAGAGAGAGAGAGAGAGCGAGAGAGAGAGTGAGAGAGAGAGCGAGAGCGAGAGAAAAGGCGAGAGAGAATGCTAGAAGTCAGAGACCATTACATCAGAGCTACACAGCGTGTTCATTTGCAAAGTAAGAAACCATGCAGAAATGACCTCCTATGGAGCATGTCCCACCAGATTCTGGCACACAGTATTCAGCAAACATCTTTATATGTCAAATATAAAGTCTAATATGTCTAATCTAATATGTCTTTATCACACCCCCACATTCTGTCTTCTTTGGCATATATGTAATTATATATAATCACTGCCCAGTGTAAAACATGTGTCTACATTTTTGTTGATTCTTACTTTTATGCATCACTGGAACTAGCTGCTGTTCACACTGTGTGTAAAATATATGATGAACGGACCAACCGAAACGGCCCAAAACTGCTTGCAAAAAAAGTCTGCTTCCATTGACTTATACATTCAGTTATCGTTGTGGTCAGTCTGGACCCGGGCAGTATTTTACTACTTTAAACAAAAAGTACCTGACACATCAACTTGGGTAACAATATCAAGCAGGAAAGCCAATTTCCTATGGGAAACCTGGAACGATTGTTGACTTAACTGGTTCCCACTTCCTGCTAGGCTGCTGGTGCTAGACTTTGGTGTTTTCTATGCGAGTTGAATAAACGACACATAGTCCAGGTCAGTATGTCTGTGCATTAGACTTTATGAATCTGCCCTGAGTGAATACATACAGTTTGGTGCTGTAGGCTACAGGAGACAGAAGGTTTTGGACCGGGACAATATGAATGGATTCTATGGGAGAAAAGACAAACAGACAAGTGGGGGTCGAACCAACACTAAATTTGTGTTTGGGGTTCTGATTTGAGACAGAGTATGTCTTAGGGTCAGGAGGAGGACAGTAGGTGGGCATGCACTTTTCCATTCTATTCTATTCATTCCTGATGGTAACAAAATCCTGAGAAATCTGTTGCTATCCAGAAACGGTGCATCCAATCCAAAAGTATACAAGCACACCATTCCCGATCACACTGAACTTTTAATGGAGAATGATGTTAAAATCTTAACAACTGGAGGACTAATTAGTGTGTACCGACCGGTATGATGTCTGTCCTTAACACCATGTCAGTGTCACCAAAGACTGCAATAGTGTCAGGCCAGACTAGTTAGACTAGTGTGTACTAAGAACAAGAGGAACAAAAAAATAAATAAATAATAATAATAATAAAAATAAGAAGAAGAAGAAGAAGACAAAGAAAAAATAAGAAGAAGAAGAAAAAAGAAGAAAACAAAGAAGAAGAAGAAGAAGAAAAGAAGAAGAAAAAGAAGGAAAAGAAGAAGAAAAAGAAGGAAAAGAAGAAGAAGAAGAAGAAAAATAAAAAAAGTAGAAGAAGAAAAGAAGAAGAAGAAGAAAAATAAAAGAAAAAAGAAGAAAAAGAAGAAGAAAAGAAAAGAAGAAGAAGAAGAAAAGAATAAGAAAAAAGAAGAAGAAAAGAAAAAAAAGAAGAAGAAGAAGAAGAAGAAGAAGAAGAAAAGAAGAAGCAGAAGAAAATTTAAAAAAGAAGAATAAATGCCATAATAATGCACAACACAATAATAACAATAAGTTGGACCTATAAATTGCTGGGCTCAAAAAGATTAGTACCATTGAAGATAATAAAAGGGACCAAAGTCGTGGAAAATGGCAGTGAGAACCTTTGCACATCGACAGCATATCGACTGGAATCCCTCGTCTTCCCCGCCCCCATTTTCTTGGAGTGTTAAAAATGCATTGGGCTTAATGTGAAGGCTGCACTTTTAAAAGTCATGTTCATTTGTTTTGTCTGACAAATGGTGCAGAAGGAGGGAACAGGCCGTAATGTATAAATAACAGTGTTACGCTGAAACGTCCAGCTAAATACATCCCAACACTCACTTACTATTCATGAGGGAACCTGAAGGACTTGATGTAGTGTTTTCCCCATGCAAGTCTACGAGAGGTCATTTTACTCCCATGTGATCGAACTCTCTGTAAAAATCCATGTTTTAAGTTGTTTGTTTCCCCAGAAAAAAAAATGCCAATCTCCTCTTAGCCTGCTAGAGTAACTATGCAGGAACTGCGCTGCCTTTAGCTCGGCCCAAAGGACTGTTGCAAGCTGTTATGTAGTGCATGTGCAATTTTCGAATGCATTGCCTCAATCTCCCCTCGTCTTGCTTCAAACAAGACAGACTGATGGAGCAGAGTAATGGAAAAGCCTGCACCCCTCACCCTCAAAGTCTATTAATCTGCAGTTACGAGGCGGCGCGTGTGTTTGTGTAACGTATTCTAGCTTTAGGTCGACTCGGCCTTATTTACTTTTTACTCATTTGTTACGCCTACACAACACAGCTCTAGGCTTCAGCCATGTGCAGCAACGAGATCTGTAAAGCATGGCCATATATAACAAATCATCAGACTCATCATCAAAATCATCAGAATCATCATCAAAATCATCAGAATCATCATCAGACTCATCATCAAAATCATCAGAATCATCATCAAAATCATCAGAATCATCATCAGACTCATCATCAGACTCATCATCAAGGAACAAGGAACCAACCAACAAGGAATAAGCTTGGCGGGTAGGTTTGACATTGTGGCGTAAGCAAGGACAGGTCTTATCGCTGTACCTGACTGACCCAACAGCTACAATCGTGGGCATTCAGTGAGCAGTGATGCCCTCCATGAGTCATCCTGTTAGTGCCAGCACCATTGGCAGACGGCTGCACAACACTGGACTACATGCACGCCGACTGTTGCGATGTCTGCCCTTAACACCACATCAACGTCACCAGAGGTTACAGTGATGTCATGCCAGACTGTCATGGAGTGACTCAGAATGGAAGCGGGTCATCTTCAGTGACAAGTCCCGCTTTTGCCTTGGTGGGGACGACCAGTGAATGTGTGGAGGCACCATGGTCAGCACCAAGATATACAGTTTGTTGTCACCCGTCCAGAAGGCCTGGTGTCACTCCACCTCCACCCCTACCGCACCATCTGCAGGAACTGTGTGAGAATATTCAAGCTGCATGGGATGGATTAGCACAGGACACCATTAGGAACCTCTACCACTCCATACTGAGACATCTGGTATGCTGCGTTAGCAAACATGGCGGGTCAGTGCCATACTGAGAGACAGACTTCTGTAGCCCAGTGAATGCACCAATATCAGTCCAACTGTATCAGCATTTATCATAGTAACCTTCATCTTCCCTCCCAATAGCACCGCAATCCCACGCCTCCTTCCGGGGTGTAACTATTCTTTTGACAATGAGTGTATAGGAGCGCACTGTAACCTAGACCCTTCTTTAACAGCCTTCTTTTTTTTTCCTCCGAAACTGTACGTAAAGTCAAGAATAGAAGGCTGCCAGGCTGTGAAGAGATAATGAGCAGCAAAAAAGTACAGCTGCATGCCCTATGGAGTCCCAATAACCCAGTAATAATTAAAGGGTATGTGCTTTTACCTCAGTTCAGTGGGGAAAGCAGTAATTGCGTATGCGAGAAATCAATATGACATCTACTTTTATATTAATGTCCTTGAGGGCCCTCCGTGTAAATATCAGCGGAGGGAACAGAGAGAAAGGAAAAGTCAAAGAAGCCAATAGTATCTCGTCAGGTCGTTCCTGGACCGTAACCAAAACGGTGGTGCGCGGGACAAGGAGGGGAGTCAGGTGTAACGGTGAAGAGAAAGGAAAATAAACAAATAAATAAATAAATAAGAAAACAAATAAAATAAACACAAATAAAAATGAATGAACCTTCTGAGCGTTCTGGACCACCAGAGATAAGAGGGTGTCAGCGCGTGTAAATGTAGGAGGAGAAAACAACACGGCGGAGAAGGGAAACGGAGAGGGAATAGGAGGGGGGAGCGAGAGAGAGAGAGAGAGAGAGAGAGAGAGAGATAATGGAATAAATGGATGTGATGTTGGAAACAGTAGCCACCCCTCTTCCTCCTCCACCTCCTCCCTCTCCTCTCTCTATCACTCCGTCCCCTTGTCTCTCTCCTCTCTCGCCTCACTCCTCTATCTCTGGCCCTGTCTCTGCCATTGAGTGAGGGCGGACTGATAAAGACAAATGTTGTGGAGGGCTATCATTTCTGCGCCGATGCCCCTGAGGCCTGCAGGATCATATTTCTCCCTTTCGCTTGTTTGATGATGTGATTTTGTTTCCCACTGCAATAGATTTGTCCCTAATGGCTCTATTTACCCATCATCCACCTTAGCTCTTTTTCTCCCCTTTCTCTACAGCCCCTACTCATCTCCCTCTCTTTCCTCCCCATCTCCCCGGCTCGCTCGGCTCGGGATAAGGAGTGCCTTGTTTGTTTTGCCTTGTTTTGCCCCTCGTGGGGAATGGGGGCCATGAAGTTAGATAATGACAGTGTTATGATACGGGTGCAAATCCACACCCAAGTTCACCATGATTCAATATGACTGCAGCATACACTGACGGCACAGACATTCCTGGAGAAAGTATTTACCCCATGGCTGCCTGGTAAGCTAGCCACACCCTGTCATCCAATGAGACACCAAGTTTGCACACAATGCACTGTACTTATTTAATACTCATCTTCATTATAAATGTGCATATACAATATAGTGGAACACTATATTATACCAACCATGTCCAGTACAACCAGCCATTTAATACTTAGTATTAGGTTATTACTAATATTATTTCTCATATATATATATATATATATATATATATATATATATATATATATATATATATATATATATATATATATATATGAATAATAAGCTTTTGTGTAAGATAATCCATTTGCATGAAGAAGAGGACAGTCAAAGACTTATGGACCATAAATGAGTCACCTGTGACTGGAATGTACCTAATGTATGAGAGCTATGATTGGATGTGGCATGGACTGGCCACATCAATGTTCAGCTACTCTTGTATCAGAATTGCCCAGTTGGGCCAGATTTGGTGGGTGTCTTCCCTGGCACAATTCCGGCAAGAGTTTCCTGTAGACTGGAATTTCAGCCACTGCTGGTAGACCTGTAGGAGTGTACGCTTCCATGCACCTGCAGATTCAGCTACTTCCTTCACACTATGGTCTTTGGTCACGACCAAACGCAGTCACTCCTTTCAGCCAATCTTTATCATCTGCTTTGGAGACATTTTCCATAACATGGAGCAAGACATTCACAGCACTGTACCACCTCCTCTCAATCTATGAATCCCGTCACTCACACCCCACAGGTATTTATAGCTTGATCATTCTCATGCAGCGCCCTCTGCAGGAGCAAATTTGACAATTTCTTTGTCATTAGTTACAATTAGCCTCTACATGTTGACTTAACATTAGTTAACTTTAGTTAGTACTTCAAATTAACTAATGCATTAGTCCTTATGTAAAGTAAAGACTTAATGTAAAGTGTTGCCGGGTAAACCCAGAGAAAACAGGATCCTACCAATACTGCCCCATCACATGAACACTACTTCAAGCTGGAATCTTCCGAGAGTA
Source organism: Prochilodus magdalenae (assembly GCA_024036415.1). Taxonomy (NCBI): domain Eukaryota; kingdom Metazoa; phylum Chordata; class Actinopteri; order Characiformes; family Prochilodontidae; genus Prochilodus; species Prochilodus magdalenae. Next base: position 67,066 of record JAMWET010005764.1, on the reverse strand, counting down.
GCAGATCAAGCTCCGGTCTTGCTTCAGACACATTACTTCCACATATTACTAGCACCTCTGGTTGTTATGGCTCTTGTGGTCATTAGAGGACATGGTGATTGTTGTACACTGGAGGCTGTGAGGAGCTGGACCCTGGCACTTGTGTAGGTCAGCAGAAACATGCTAACGCTACTTTAGCAGGATTCCCCTCTGCTACTGTCCTTTCATCTGTGAGAATAAAGAGCTCACATGCTTCTCACTGGCCTCTCCATCCCTCTCCTCTCCTCACCCATCTAACATCCACCAGGATCAAAGTCATACCTCCCTCACCCTCCCTCTCTTTAAGTGTGGAGAGAGAAGAGACAGAGAAAGAGGCAGAGTGGCAGAGCAAGACAAAGAGAGTCACCTCCACACAGCAGCATGAGGGCAGGGAAAGGGAAACACTCAGAGCGGAGTGATTGTTAGAGATGAGCCCCCAGGCAGCTGGGAAAAAATGAGTGAAGGACACAGAAAAACGGGGGAGGAAGAAGTGCAGGAAAAAACTAAGACTCAGTTTTCAACTCCAGTCCTGGAGTCTAGTGTCCAGCACTGTTTGGACGTTGTTGGACGTCTTGTAGAAACACACTCAGATCATCAACCCATCCTGTAATACTAGGGTTTAGTATTGAACAACTACAAGTGATAGACACAAGTGGTATGTCCATGGTAAATTAAACTGGGGCACATTAAATAACTTACAGCAGTCTCTTCCAAGAAACCCTTTCACGAGGTTCGATAATTGGATACCCAATTGGAATTCCATGTAATTAATGGAAGTAAAAGCCGGGAAAGAAATGGAGAAATGGAGATGGTTGAGATTGGCAGATAATGTTATATTCTGACTATCACTACTATAATGAAAATTATTATTTTAATGCTGAAATCTTTCTTATACTGTGCATCATATATCATAAACTTAGCCCCAGTTCAAACTTGAAAGAATAGAAAAACAATATAGCTAAAAACTTACACTTAAAATTCCTTAAAGTTTCATGGTGTTCCCCAGGGCTCAGTATTGGGTCCCTTTCTTTTCATCATTTATCTTCTATTATTGGAACACATTAAGAGGCACTGCAACCTTGCTCTTCATTTTTACATAGACAAAACCCAGCACATCACTTGTTTTACACTTTTGGTTTGTTGTAACTTCCAAACTAGCACTCAGTTCATACTTAAGCAGACAAAAAACCAATATAGCAAATAACCCCCTAATGTTCCACTATTGCTACCATTTTTCATGGTGCTCCCCAGGGCTCAGTATTGGGGTCCCCTTCTTTTTTTTATATTTTCTTTTCTTTTATTGAGATATCAAGAGGCATTGGAACCTTGTTCTTAGTTTTTACACAGACGCTACCCAGCACACCATTCTGTTGGTTTGCTGTATATGTATATTTTAATTCTAACTTATTCAAATCATACATGCAATAAATCTTTACAGTGAACTTTTTATACCTTATCTATAGATAATATACTATTGTTACTGTCTCTATTAATAAAATACATAAAAAATTATTATTTCATTGTAGACATGCTTCATATAGTGTATATCACACAGAGAAAAACAATACAGCCAATAACTCCTTAAAATTCCACCATTGCTACTGTTTCTCATGGTGTTCCCTAAGGGTCAATATCGGGACCCTTCCTTTTCATTATTCGTCTTTCTACTCTTTTGTTTTTTATATGTATATTTTGTTTTATTTCCTTTGTCATTGTCTGCAGTAATAGGTGCACTTAAATCAATGAATTATTGTTATTATTATAGCCATTTTATTCAGTTGATAATGGGTTACTATGGACACACAAAGCCAACACTGTCAGTAAGCTATACAGGATACCTCCTCCAATGACGAAGGAAATACCACCAGCTCACTGACATTTCTGGGCTTATTTGTTATTATTTATTTATCCATCTATTTATTTTCCTTTCCTCCACCAAGCCCACCAAGGGAGCCTCTGTGAATTCTGATTAGCAATAATAACAATAAATGCAATCACACAGACGGCGAGGCAGAAATGTCAGAGGACAGGGATTAGCTAAATAGGGAGACATAAGGAGGGCTAAGATTTGATTTCCCTCCTTTAGAGGGATTTGGTCTGAATAAATGGCTTTGGATTTGCCTCCGACATAAAGCATGCGGCATCCATTTCAATAAAAGGTGGTGATCATGTTTTTCTTTTTTTCCTTTTTTTTAATAAATAGGAACTTTTTCGTGATGGAGAACCGTGGCTGGGCAAGGCCACCTGTCTTCCAGTACGTGAGTGTGTGCATTTAAGAGGATATGAAACACAGTGGGAGTTGGAAAAACTTGGCAAACTGTGACGGACTGGGACAGTCTTTTGTCTCATCAGCATCTTTGCACAGCAGCCGCCTGCTGTTTTTGTGAGTTTCAATGAATTACTTTATAGCCAGAAAAAGCGGAGGGCTGGCTTATTGGCATTCAGAAGAAAAGCGCATCCCTCATCCCGAGACACCTCGCTTTTTTCTCCCCTTCGTAAAAAATACGCCTCTTAAAATGACATCATCCCCCTTATCTTGATGGCAAACACTGATACTGAAAGTAGCAACTGGACTGAAGTCACCCCATCTCCACAGAAAACTACATGAGCCGCCTTGACCCGGCCAACGACGCCCCGTATCAACGGCCTCGGTTGATAAGTACATGTTCTGCCGTAATAAATTAAAGCGGTGTGATAATTCGCACAATAGCGAAGCGCTCATTCATTTCAGGACCGCTCTGTGCTTTGCGTTCTGCAAAATCATCAATCAGCTAGCATCCCTGCTAGCCTCGCTTGTCATACCCGGCTCCTATGATCAGCGCCGGCATTTAATGTTGGCGAAGTTCAGCTGAGTGCAGCAAACCTCGCTTTTCTTTAAAGAATTTGGCAGCAGTGCTTATCAAAGAGAGCGAAGAGCATGCTAAAGTGCCCGCTGTAAGGAACAGCGCCTTGGCCTGCTTGGAGAACAGTGATTACTGCTCCACTCTGCCATCACCATACAGAGTTCTGGCTAGCTGTGACATTACACTCATCTTCTGAAACATATTTGCCCCCAGAAGGAAGTGTGGGCTTGCAATGCTATCGGGAAGGAAGATAAAGGTTACCAGGAACGATAAATGATGATACATTTAAACTGATATGGGCTAAATTAATTGAGCTCCACATACAGAAGTAGTGTCTCTCAGTATGGCCTCCATCCCATGCAGCTCGAACATTCTCACACGGATCCTGCAGATCTTGCGTAAGGTGAGGTGGAGTGACACATGGCCTTCTGGATGTGATCGTGGTGCTGACCACGGTGCCTCCACACACGGATTCTTTGGTCATCTTCACCAAGACTAAAGTGGGACTCGTCACTGAAGATGACCCGGTGCCATTCTGAGTCACTCCATGACAGTCTGGCACGACACCATTGCAGTCTTTGGCGACGTTGATGTGGTGATAGAGGTAGTTGCTGTAACGTTCTGCTTGCAAGTGCAGTCCTGCATCGTGCAGCCGTTTGCCAATGGTGCTGGCACTAAGAGGACGACTCCTGGATGGCATCACTGCCTGCTAAATGCCCACAATCGTGGCTTTTGGGCCAGTCAGGTACAGCGATAAGGCCTGTCAAATGCACAGTGGAGCGTGTAACTTGAGTCATTCAAATGTCTAGCAATGCCAAACCTACCAACAAAGTTTCATTCCCGTTGGTTGAATCCTTCTAGCCACAAGTATGACACTACAGGGGTTGGACAATGAAACTGAAACACCTGGTTTTAGACCACAGTCATTTATTAGTATGGTGTAGGGCCTCCTTTTGCGGCCAATACAGCGTCAGTTCGTCTTGGGAATGACATATACTGCGTCCTGCACAGTGGTCGGTGGGATTTTAAGCCATTCTTCTTGCAGGATAGTGGCCAGGTCACTACGTGATGCTGGTGGAGGTTCGTCCTTCTTGGTGGTATGCTGACATTACCCTGGATACCGTGGCTCTTGATACATCACAAAGACTTGCTGTCTTGGTCACAGATGCGCCAGCAAGACGTGCTCCAACAGTTTGTCCTCTTTTGAACTCTGGTATGTCCCATAATGCTGTGTGCATTGCAGTATTTTGAGCAGAACTGTGCTCTTACCTGCTAACTGAACCTTCACACTCTGCTCTTACTGGTGCAATGTGCAATTAATAAAGATTGGCCACCAGGCTGGTCCAATTTAGCCATGAGACCTCCCACACTACAATGACAGGTGTTTCAGTTTCATTGTCCAACCCCTGTATGTTCCATATGCAACCATTGTCTTTACTGAAGAACCCCTGAAGAACCATGGTTTTTAAGAGCGTAGGCCTATTTGTCCATTGAAAAGTGGCGCCTCTCTCATGTTAACTTCATTTATTACTATGCAAGATCTTTCAGACAGCATGAGGTAATTAACATAATGGGAAATGCGGTTCCTACGGCCCCAACCAGCATGCAAAACCAGGCGCGTATACAAGACAAGCCAAGCGGCACTTGATGGCTTACAGAAATGGAGTTGACTCCTTCAGTCACTGTTTAGAAACTCAACCCAATTAGAATCTCTCACAGCTCTCTGGCTGGCACGGACTTAAAACAGCGTTGCACCAAGCTGAGCCGTGATTGGCTAAAGTGGGCCCGATGATTGCACACGATCTGCGAAGCCAAGCTGGCACGCAGAGCGGTCTCCCTGGCAATGAAGGACCCTTCTAAATGAGCTTCATTCTGATGAGACACATTAGTACAGCACTCGGCAAAAATGAGCATTCCAGTCACAGTCTCCGCATAGCCGCCTGCACGCCCAGGCTTTAAGGCCAGCCTAATGGTAGTGCTCTCAACAAGCAAGAACGCCGCCATGTAAATACACTCCGAAGCCTTCATGCTTTCCCGCTCGGATCAATAAAGCACCTTTTAAAGCGCCCAGAAAAATGTCCAATATGTTTAGCTGAGCAATGCTACATCTGCTAACAAAATACACCAACAGGGCAATAAAGCCTTTCCCCTCTTTACCTGTGGCCTAGTAAAAAAAAAAAAACAGTCTAGCCCAGCAATAACATAGCCAGGCATAATTCATCCACATTACAGCCTCCAGGTTTTAGGTGTAAACCCTGAAGAATCAGCCGGAGCTTTCGTGTTTTTATTGAAGGCTTTGTGGACGCGGTGCGAGGTGTAAGGCTTTCTCCAGCTAAATCTTTCCCTTGAACTTCCTCACCCACCTTTTTATCTTTCAAGGTAACACATGTTGGGGGAGAGAATTTAGCTCAATAAATAAATAAATAAATAAATAAAAACAACAACAACAACAACATGAAGCACTCATGGACGGGCTAATTAACACTCTGTGTTCAAAGCAAGCACGTGAAGGTTGGCTCATTAGGAGCTGAATCGGGAGCAGCTGAATGTAGAGCAGTGGTTTGCGAGAGGGGTGTGCGGGGGTGCTGGGTGGGATTGTGGACGCTCGTGCTCCTGGACACCTCTCAGGAAATAAAAGTCCAGCTGGGTAGATGATCCAATAGCCCGCCCCAGACCGACACCAGCTCCATCACTGCTGGATGAAATCTAAATTTATTCCAGCTGGGTAGATGATCCAATAGCCCGCCCCAGACCGACACCAGCTCCATCACTGCTGGACTGGACTATTGATTTTTCCCACTACTCTAAATTTATTTCTCTCTCTCTCTCTCTCTCTCTCTCTCTCTCTCTCTCTCTCTCCCCCTACCTCTCTCTCACTCTACCTCTCTCAACCTCTCTCTCTCTCTCTCTCTCTCTCTCAACCTCTCTCTCTCTCTCTACCTCTCTCTCCCTCTCTATCTCTCTCTCTCGCTACCTCTCTCTCTCCGTCTCTACCTCTCTCTCTCTCTCTACCTCTCTCTCCCTCTCTACCTCTCTCTCTCGCTACCTCTCTCTCTCCCTCTCTACCTCTCTCTCTCGCTACCTCTCTCTCTCCGTCTCTACCTCTCTCTCTCTCCCCCCCTACCTCCCTCTCTCCCTCTCTCTCTCCCTCTCTCTCCCTACCTACCTCTCTCCCTCTCTCTCTCCCCCTACCTCACTCTCTCTCTCTTTCTACCTCTCTCTATCTTTCTCTCTCTCTTTCTATCTCTCTCTCCCTCTCTCTCTCTCTCCCTCTCACTCTCTCTCTCTCTACCTCTCTCTCTCGCCTTTTCTACCTCTCTCTCTCCCTACCTCTCTCTCTCTCTACCCCTCCCTCCCTCCCTCTCTCCCTCTCTCCCTCTCTCTCTCTCTCTCTCTCTCTCTCTCTCTCTCTCCCTCTCAACGCTTAACGGAAACCTAATGGCTGCTATAATCATATTAAAAAGGTTTCTAAAATTTTAATTAGCTTTAAAACACGATGCTGCTCTGTGAGGGTGAGGAAATGGGACTGTGGCCTAACAAACATGAAAAATATAGCACTGTGTTCAGGAGGAACCATTCAGGAGCAGAAAAATGGTGCAGCGTAAACACTGCACATTAAGTAGCATGGGGCATTCTTTAACTTTTAGCCAAGCTAATAACTATTTAATGTACCCCAATAATAAAGTCTTTTTGCTTTTTTGGTGCAGATTTGTTTATGATACAGAAGTGGAGCACGTCAAAATAAAATCAGTACTTAATAACTATCAAGCAAATCTACTAAACGTTGAGTCTGCCGGCTACTGACGCTTCCACCATAACAATCTAGACTAACACTAACTCAGAAGGTAAGTCTCTAGAGTCAGCAAGAGACGGTTATAAGGGGACGGTTATAAGCTGAACGTTAGGGACCCAGCCTTGTGACCAGAGGGTCGCTGGTTCAGTTCCTTCAACAGTAATGACTGAAGTGCTCTTGAGCAAGGCACATAATCCCCATTTGCTCCTAGTACTGTGGGAATGGCTGGCCACTATTATGGGCAAGTGTGCTCACTGCCCCGTAGAGTGTGTGTTCACTAGTGTGTGGCAAAAAATTGACCCTAAACCCACCAAATTAATAAGAATTTAATAATAATTTATTGTTGATTTTCATCCCACACAAGCAGATGGTGTAACCAATCAGAATCTCCATCTCAGCTAGGAGGCGGAGCATTTCCTAAACACTACAGGCTTCCTGCACTCCTGAGCTTCAGCTCATTGATCCGGTTAACTTGCTTTTACTGTGGTACGTGAGATAATGCACTGTCACACGTTACTACACTGTGTGAATTTACTACGCCAGTTTAAATACCTGATGTAGTAAGACCTGCCATGTTGGGTGCAGACCTGTCTCTCTTTTACCTCATATTCAAATCCATGCAGAAGAACTGAACCGTGCTAATTCACATGGGAATTCAACACCAGAGTGCTTTTGCTAGTGCATATCAGAGCTGTACAGTGTGCCCAATCTGCCTGCGATAACGTTTCACTCTTTACAGATTCTCATATAGTTCCTGCAGCAGGAGCTGCTTTAAATAATGGAAGGTAAGCAATAGAGCATTCGATTTTGGTAGCTGGATCTGAGGTGTATTTTTGTACAAGCAGCAGCGACCTGGCTGCTTAAATTCGAACTGGTAAACCAATAGCAATGGAACAGATATCAGTTAAAGCTTATGTATTATTATTACGGCTGTGATTGTGATACACATAGACAATAACTGTGCCTGTTAACAGAGCACTAAACTGCTTCCCTGCAAAACTGGTGCAGATTTTAGAAAATTAAATAGGTATGTCATCAGCCTGATGTTCTTCAGAGATGTTCACTAGCAGAGTTTGATATCCAAGGCTGAACGCAGTGGTGCAGGGATCAAAGCAAACACTGACATTATTCATGAATGCATTTAAAGACTCGTATACAGTGTGACATTAAAGAAAGGCATTCCTGGAAACAATCCATTTCACTCCCACCACATTTGGAGGTGTGATGCCCAGCTGTGATTGGATTTGGCATTGACTGGACAAATTTCTAGAAGTAGGCCACATCGGTGTTCAGCCACTCTTGCATCAAAGAATTGCATACTTGGTCCAGATTTGGTGGATGCCTTCCCTGGCATAATTCCAAGGAGAATTTCCTCGTAGAGTGGGATTTTAGCCACTGCTGGTAGACCCGTATGACTGTACGCTTCCATACACCTGCAGATTTAGCTACTTCCTTCACACTGTGGTCTTTGGCCACACCCACATGCATCTCTCCTTTTAGACAATCATTAACATCTGCATTGGATCCATTTTCCACACATGGACATTCACTGCACCTTTTCTCAAACTAAGAATCCCATCATTCACACCTCTCAGCTCAAATCATGCTCATGCAGTGCCCTCTGCAGGAGCCTGAAGCTACTACCACCTTAAGCTCCCCAAAACCGTAGCCACTTTTGCGTGTCTATGTTGTGTAGTTAAAATCCATACTAAAAACAGGGTCCTGGAGAAGACGACCTGAGAATTGCCCCCCCAGGTAGTAGCCCTATAATAAAGAAAAAAAATCCATAAGGGGAACTCTGATGTCCTCCTGAAGAGTGAGTCAGATCCAGCTGCATTGGTGCTGTTCATGTGCAGCAGGGAAACCAATGCACAGCTTGGCCAAAAGCTTGCGGCAAAACTGGCTGAGAAGCCAAGACAATTAGAGGGAGAAAAAGACGCGTGGCTTTCAGAACCATCTGCATGAGTCTTAAAGTGGTAGCTCAGCAAAACCTTTAGTCTAAACAGTGGTCGATCAGATGAGGCACACTCGGTGTCCTCAAGCTGCCTTGGTTTCTTAGAAGAGGCTAATGAATATTAAATGATGATCATGAGATGGAGTGAACCAGGAGTGAACCATCTTAAGCATCCTTTAAAGTGTCAGAACTACATAGAAAAGCTGGACTTCTGTAAGTAGTAGTTGTTGCACAGACTAATCGTCTAGTCGGTTTAACAATGAAACATGGATGTCCACTAGATACTGATCACATGGTCATGACACCAACAACATGGATGTCTCAGGGAGGAGATTTTGGGACGTCTCTGGTTTCCTGAAGGCTAGCAATGCAATCCATGACTTGCTGGGAAGGGCATGTCTGACCTGTGGAGCTTATCATCTCTGATCTACAGTGCTTCACTGATCAGATATTAAACATCGTTTTCTCTGGTTTCCCAAGGACTACAATAACAGGTCATGCGTTGTTGGAGAGGAAATATAATGAACTGTAAGCCTGCACAGTTCAGAATTGGTGACGGTTATTTTCGCTGAGATACAGTGATCTAATTTTCCCTGGACCTCCACCGCAGGCGGACGATTCCTCTACGCACAATAAATAAATGGTCATCTAGTTGCTTAAAGGAGAGGTTAGTCAGGCTTGTGTTTAGAGCTGCAACAAACTTTGACAACCTATTGATTACTGGAACGATTAATGGATTATTGAGATTATAAATTGTTCAGTTGTTAAATAATGAGGCTGCCTGCTTTTACATTTAGCTTAAGGCTGTTTTATGCATTTGCTAATTAACTTTAATGAAGACAATAAAGATGAATAACTTATTCAAACACTTACTTTTTAAATGAACTTTCCTGCTAATTTAAAAAAATACACAAAACTCCAATATCTTTATATTATATATATATTATTATATATATTATATTATATAAATTGAGGATGTGCAACGTAGCAGCAATAAAATACAACAATGGTAAATCTGTTTTCTCCTAATCAAATAAACAAAAAATAAAACAATTTTGTAAGGTTCAGTGCATCCCAGGTATAGATGGTCCTATACGCGTTTATTACCAAATCACAGTCCAAGGTCCAAGTCAAAAAGAAGGCCATGGTCAAAAGGCCCGGAGAGTACAACAAGTAGAGAAAGGAGGTTGTGCACTGAATAGACAGATACCACATTTTCCAAAGTTGTCGATTTAAGTTGCGCTAAAGCCCTGTTCTGATTGGATTAGTTTTACAGGGGAAGGTTGGCTAATGTATTTATTACCAGAGTGATTTTAACCATGTCATTTCTTTTTACAGATTGCACCTCAGTAAAGATTATGGCCCCGTTTACCTTTACCTGCAAAACAAACCACAAAAATAACCTTTGATTACATTAGCCCTGTGCAAACCGACAAGTGTGTCAATATGAAGTCATATACTGTGGAAAAGGAAATTATATTTTTTCTCACGTTTGGAGAAGGCCTTTGGTTTAGCTGTGCACGCCACAGATACTTCAAGTCCGTGGCAAACACTCAAGCCCAGAAGGCCTCCTCAAAGACGTGACACTTCTGCTAGTCATTGCGTAATGTAGCCTCTACCCTAGATGCATGTTATGAACATGTAGCTGCTTATTTTTATCAAAAATATTATATTGTTTACATTTATGGCATTTAGCTGATGCTCTTATCCAGAGCGACTTACAAGGTTAATCATATTACAGGTAGGCCAATGTAGTGTTAGGAGTCTTGCCCAAGGACTCTTATTGGTGTAGCACGGTGTAGTCATCCATACCGGGATTTGAACCCCAGTCTCCCACATGTGGTGGTGACTCCTTGGTGGGTAGTGGTGTTATCCACTGAGCTACACCAACTTGGTTGTTATTGTTGTTGTTGGTGTTGTTATTAATTTTATAATATTATTAAGTGGGTTATAAGATCATATTCATACTCTACTTTATCAGTGGCCACAGGACGCTGTTGATGGGATATTTTCAGCTGGTGGTCGCACGTTTTTTGGAGGTGAAGGCAAGACGTAAACCGAGTTTCCACTCCCATCTCAGTCATTCATGCCGAGATGATTGCCTTATCCTGTTTAAACTGGTCATAAACTTTTTACATATGTCCTGTACTAAACTACATTACCACACCTCCTCATGTGAAGCTAATCCCGTCCAAATAGGGCTTTAGTTGATTAATCATTACCCCGTTCTTCTGTACTAGTTGAACTCCCAGAACATTGCTATAATAATTTGCCGCTTCTTATGTTGTCCCTATATCAGCTAACTCGCTATCCAAATGGACAAATTAAAACGGAATAGTTAAAGACAGCAGAAGGAGCTGCAATTCATCCATCCTTTCAACAGTAATTTCCTTCTGCATTTTTTGTTAGGGTCTTATTGTTTAAAATTGTTAAGGCATTAGCTTCCGTTACATGGTAGCTACATTCATTTTGTAGCTCCAGGCTAACACTTAAAAAGCCACCTTTAGACAGGTTGGCAGATCAGCCAAACCTGGGGTAAAAGGAAGTCTTACTACATCAGATTTTTTGCTGAACTTTCACTTGAACTAGCTAAAGAAAGTAGCGGAATCGCTCCATGTCCTCTGTAGAGCGTAGAGGAACGTGAGCCTCACGCGCAGCAGGAACCTGCCATTTACTCGACGAAGTCAGAGAATTAGGCCTCTTTGATTAAAACAGCTCACTGCTGGCGCACAATAAAGCTGAAGAAAGAAGCGTCTAATTAACTGCTGCTCATGATTACTTGGAGCAGCCTTGACACCACCCAAAAAGTAGACTAAGCTATTCATTATGTCTCCATTAGTCATCAAAGAGAGGGGGGCGAAAAAACATGAGCCAAGTTAGAGAGTGAGACGATGAACAGAGCTCTGAAAACACAGTATTGTCCTGAAAACAATGCAGCATCAACAAATTCACACAAACAGTCTTCAGTCTATTTCTGTACAGCACTCTGACTTCAGACTGAACCTGACTTTACATTCCTATTCCTTTAGACAGCAGAAAACTCTTTTACAAGCACACGTACCTAGAAAAGAATGGAAATCCTTTCCTAAAAGGTACAGAAGGAAAGAAAGATGGGTTTTCTTCTATTTCATTGTTATAGGCAGCAGTGTGTCAAAACGTACTGCATCAAAATAATAAAAAGAAGACTTATTATATTTACTAGGCACATAATATGAATCTAACACACAAAGTCTGTCAAGGTTTTGAGAAAGTAAGTCATTATTGGATGTTCAGACAATATTCCAATATATGAAGTCATTACTTGTAGGTACTAGGCATTAATCCAATAAGTCATTATTTTATTTAGTCAACATCACAACAGAATAAATAATTATTTTTAGATATTTAGTCAATATTCCAATGTAATAAGTCATTATTTCTAGATATGTTTTTTAATATACTAATATTATAGGTTTATTTTTAGATATTTGGTAAATATTTCAATATTATAGGTTTATTTTTAGATATTTGGTAAATATTCCAATACAATAAGTCATTATTTCTAGATATGTTTTTAATATTCTAATATTATAGGTTTATTTTTAGATATTTGGTAAATATTTCAAAATTGTAGGTTTATTTTTAGATATTTGGTAAATATTTCAATATAATAAGTCATTATTTTTAGATATGTTTTTTTAATATTCTAATATTATAGGTTTATATTTGGTAAATATTTCAAAATTGTAGGTTTATTTTTAGATATTTGGTAAATATTTCAATAAGTCATTGTTTTTAGGTACAAGGCAATATTCCAAAATGTAATTATTTCTAAATATTTAGTCAATGTTCCAGTATAATAAGTCATTATTTTAAGTACTAGGTAATATTCCAGTTTAGGTTCTAGGCCATATTCCAATATAATAAGTTATTATTTTAGGTACTAGGTAATATTACAATTTAATAATTCATACTTTTAGGTACTATGCAATATTCCTATATAATAAGTCATAATTTTCTAGGGACTAGGTCTGCATTTCAAAGGAAATAAACATCTACTTAATATAAATACTTACAAAATATAAAGTAAATTTTTTAAGAAAAGAAAATTATTTGAAGATGCTACAGCTACATTTCCACTGCATGGTTTACACAGGCCTTGTAGCTGGTACGGTTCTCGGTTTCAGTTGAAGGTCCATGTGAGCTAAGTGTATACCAAAGGTGGTGTTATTGAGAATCATTGCTGCAGCTGCTCTTCTACACGCATATAGTAACGCTAGCTACGGGAGCCAAGCTTAGCAATACCATGCGGTGGAAAAGCTTTATTCAATATTTTGACAAACCCTGTCTTCTACCTGTCTGTAAAGGGCTTCTAAAGAAAAGAAGAGAAAAGCTTTTAATAAAAAAATACAGGAACTAAATCTTCTATTCGAAGTGCGTTCTGAGTTTTCTCAGAGTACAGGGAAATGAATGGCCATGTAATCAACTCCACACTGCAGACAAGGCAGACATTAGCGGTGGAGTATTTGCTGAAGTGCACTAAAACAGAAGGCAATGCCCCTTCAACCCACAGCTGTGTCATTACCCAGGATACATCACCCCAGCTTGTCCAGTTGTTTCAGAATGGACTTTTTAAAAGCCCTGGCTGGCCTGTTCTTTTCTGACCCGTTCTAATGGCCAAATGGTCATAATGTGACAGATGCAACAGGGGCATAGATGCTCGCTGCCATCAACAACAGCGACAGAGTGAAACTAGAGAAGTGTATTTCCTGAAGTAATTGCAGAGCGATTGTGCAGATTACTTGTTACTAGCCAGTTGTTAAAGTCATGCTAAGAATGAATGCCGGTCTATGGGAGAAATGAGGGATGAATACAGGAGTGCAGGTCAGGATGGCTATAGATTAGAACATGTGGATCTGCCCTGAGTGATGGTGTTTGGTGGCTGTAGGTTAAGAGAAACAACACTGGGGTGAAAATGAATGGGACTCTATGAGAAGAATGAGTAATGGGGGTCTGTCCTGAAGTGCTGCAGATGGACATGAACATTTGCACCCCATTCATTCTTAATTGGAAAAACCATGACTGTATTTAAGCACACCATTCTTAATCAGATCAGACATTCCCAAAGTCGGAACAGTGTTGATATCTTAAACATTGCAAGACTACTTAGTGGACAAAATTAAAAAAGGAACAGAGGATAAAAATAAAGAAGTGGCAGAAATAAAGGAAGACGAATTAGTGATAAATGTATATTGAATGGGAGATGTAAAGAACCTTGATGGACAGACTGAGGCATCAGTATTCAAAAGAAAAAAAGAAAACGACCTGAAAATTTTGTCAAACACCTACTTTGATCAATTATCGGTTATTATTTTTGAATGTACAGATCACAATTTAAAAATTCCACTACAAGCTAAGGTACATTAACTAGCTAGCATACTAGCACACTCATTTAAACTACAGGCTAGGCAAGACGGTGACCTTTTCTGGTATGTAGTTTGTATAGCAAGAAATATAGCTAGCAGCTATTTTAGCTTAGCTCGTTTAGATTAATCTTAAATTATCGATACAATTTGAATTGGATTAGCCAGCTAGATCGGCTAGCCAGCATAATTGCCAAGTATGCTAATTAGCAGTTGTTAGCTGACATTTCGGGAAAGTTACAGATCGCATCCATGCTGAAAAAGAAACTAGCACAAAGAAACAAAGTTGATAAACACTCTTGCGGGTCTAGTAAAAGGTGAAAGGTAAAAAGACTTTGTTCTTACAGCAACTTTAATTGAACTCAGTTTCAACCATGAAGTCATGTAATATCATTATTCATCATATTACATTCATAATTTCTCTGACAATTAGACAACTTACACATAAGCACCAATGAAACATTCATTGATTTCAATAAGCCAACATATCTGAACTAAATCAGAGTTAAAGTGTGCAAGTGTTATGTTCCAAACTATATTGAGTTACGGGTGTGGCCTTCACCGCATGACCATCTAGGGGGCATCTATCTAAACACAATACGGGCTGGTTTTCCTGGTGACCAGCCATGTTGGTCTAAATTGGTTTATCCGTCAGGGATTCTCTTAAACTCACTACAACATGGATCAAAACTGGATTAGCTGCTAGCTAGATTAGCTAGCACAGTGTTTCTCCACCTTGGTCCTGAAGGCACCCTGGCCTGGACCTTTTAGTGGATTCCCAGCTTTAACACGCCCCCTGCAACTCTGAAGGGGCTTGTTAAGGAGCTGATACATTGAATCAGGTATGCTGGAGGGAGGGAGAGCACTAAAATGGAAAGGGATGACTTCCTACAGGACCAGGGTTGAGAAACACTGAACTAGACATCTTTGCTATACAAACTGCATGGGCCACTGTTTCAAGGTCATTTACTGCACACTGTGCTTCGTTTTGTCTATCAGGCTGAATATGTTTCTATAATGAGGGGCTGGTCATTTGAAGTCAGTGTGACAGAAATCCTGCAGCTAGTAACTAAAATAATAAGCAAAATCATAAAGAAAGAAAGATTAGATTTATTTGCCAAAGACTTGAGACTTGGACTGCCAACCCTCTCGTTTCATTTGTGTGCTTATGGACTTCACAGTCTGTGTACACACAGTCCTCTATGAAGCAAAACTGAAAACCACAGAAATAATTTAGTATACTTTAGAGTAGGTATTGCAGTATAACAGGCCCTATGGCCACCCATTGTGTTCGACGGCCCAAACAAATGCTGCAATCTTTCCTCCTTCTCTCACGTCTCTCTCTCTCACGTCTCTCTCTCTCACGTCTCTCTCTCTCACGTCTCTCTCTCTCATACGCTCCTCTTGCGTCATATAGATAAATCAATTATCCCACCGAGCTGTAACATCCCTTACTCACTGGGCAAAAAAAAAAAAAGAAAAACAACCTCAACCTCGTCCTCCAATGGAAAGAAACGCCACATCCATCCAGATAAACCTGTGGTACTGGCCTCATCTGCTGCAGATGATTATGTAATAACAAAATTCCTTAAAAAAGGCATGATATCATTCTCTATCCCTCTCTCGCCCTCGCCCACTTACTGGACATCAGTATTTCGAGGCCTTTCAGACAGGATCGTAGAACGCAGATGCAGATACACACAGGCAGCTGTTTAAAGTGCTTTTAAATGAATTCATGTCTTCACAGTTCTGCAGTGACTACATGTATAAAGATATCACAATCCAGTGACAGTGCAGAGGGTCCTAGGGGGTCTTGGGCGCCATGAATGTCTCAAAATCAAAATTAGGCAGCCCATGAACATAAATGTATTATGACTGCACTATACTGTTTATTAGGGAAAACAGACAGGCTTAAACTGTTTCACCCACAAAGCACTTAGCACAGTACTTACAGCACACCAACGCATTACACTTACTGAGTTACTGTACACCAACACACTACTTACAGTACACTAACACATTACACTTACTGAGTTACTGTACACCGACACACTACTTACATTACACTAACGCATTACACTTACTGAGTTACTGTACACCAACACGCTACTTACAGTACACTAACGCATTACACTTACTGAGTTACTGTACACCAACACACTACTTACAGTACACTAACACATTACACTTACTGAGTTACTGTACACCAATACGCTATTTACAACACACTAACACATTACACTTACTGAGTTACTGTACACCAACACACTACTTACAGCACACTAACACATTACACTTACTGAGTTACTGTACACCATCACACTACTTACAGTACACTAACACATTACACTCACTGAGCTACTGTACACTAACATGCTACTTACAGTACAGTAACGCATTACACTCACTGAGTTACTGTACACCAACACACTACTTACAGTACACTAACGCATTACACTTACTGAGTTACTGTACACCAACACACTACTTACAGCACACTAACACATTACACTTACTCAGTTACTGTACACCAACACACTACTTACAGTACACTAACACATTACACTTACTGAGTTACTGTACACCAACACACTACTTACAGTACACTAACACATTACACTTACTGAGTTACTGTACACCAACACACTACTTACAGCACACTAACGCATTACACTTACTGAGTTACTGTACACCAACACACTACTTACAGTACACTAACGCATTACACTTACTGAGTTACTGTACACCAACACACTACTTACAGTACACTAACACATTACACTCACTGAGTTACTGTACACCCACACGCTACTTACAGCACACTAACACATTACACTCACTGAGTTACTGTACACCAACACGCTACTTACAGCACACTAACACATTACACTCACTGAGTTACTGTACACCAACACATTACATACAGTACACTAACGCATTACACTCACTGAGTTACTGTACACCAACACGCTACTTACAGTACACTAATACATTACACTCACTGAGTTACTGTACACCAACACGCTACTTACAGCACACTAACACATTACACTCACTGAGTTACTGTACACCAACACACTACTTACAGCACACTAACACATTACACTCACTGAGTTACTGTACACCAACACACTACTTACAGCACACTAACACACTACACTTACTGAGTTACTGTACACTAACACATTAACCCATTTCTGCCACAGACGGCTAGATTATCGTTACTTAACACGATAATCATAATCGATAATAATTCATAATCGATATTACAGATATATGATTTATAAACTGGAGTATCTACAAACATTTGACAGTGTATGTTAGCGGCAGGCATGTTCAATTGTGTGTTTGTGTATGTGAGTGAGAGAGAGAGATATAAAGAGAGCCCTTGAGAGGGAAGCAGCGCTTGAGAGGGAAGGAATGAGAGGTGGTTTGGGCATCTTTGTAACAAAGACTCTTCATTTCGGTCCAAGGACCCTCCTGCCGGTGTGTTTGGTGACTTGTGAGCGGGTGTGGAAGGTAAATGAGTGATTTGTCTGTAGCAGCTCTCAGGTTTGAGGCCTGGGCTGTAACTCTTAGTCATGCACACTCTCCGCTCTTTTCACAGCACCTGCATCCGTCCCCCAAACCATCAATTAAACATAATGGCCATCAGCACCAGTGCTGTGCCGCGCTCACATCTGACCTCGATCAGAGCCTGTTTACTCTGATTCTCCCTTCCACAAACCATCAGAACCATTTTAACCACGATGAAGATGTCAACACATGGGCCGAGCCAGGAGCAAAACATTTTGTGTACAAGAGATGCAACTGTCTTACTGCTGATCCCCGGTGATGCCACTGACATCACTGGGCAATAGCAATACCGTTTCCTGCTCTCTCTCGGTGGGTATGATGATAGCCAATGCAGGTGCCTGTTAGCTGACGTGACAAAATTGGCAGTTAAGGTCGATTTATAGTCCAGGTGACATGTGAAATTGTGGCCGACAGATGCTCCAGCACTGGAGGCTTTCAGTTTTTTCTACAGTTTTGTCCGTAGCGTGTGTGACAGCTCAGCTAATGACACAGTCTGAAAACAGCTACTATAGTGACAGTGCTTTAACTGTTGCAACTACCAGCAAGCCGAAATACTTTTTCCCCCATGCATATGGCTCACTAGTTATTTTCCTGTCATGAAGGGTTGCCAGATTTGTGGTTTTCCCAAAAAATTCAGTTCGCCTGAAAGTGCAGTGTGGCCAGAAATTACACAGACAAGGCATTTTCTGTTTGGATGGTTATTTAAATAACCTGCAGCTGCAGTAAAAGTTCTACACCAATGCATATTGATCCTAGTTTTGAAGAACTGGCAACCCATTCTGTTTCTGCAGGGTTCGAGAGGTGTAGCCGCATGGGTGCTAAATCTCACACATACAGCAGTGGAGCAAACAAAGTGAACACAGCCACATGCTGTGACCAGAGCGACCCTCCAGAATGTACAGTTTCTATCCAATCAGGGTGCAAGGCAGCAACTCTTTTTTGATGTATGTGATAAGGTCTCTACAAGGTCAAGCTTTGTGTTTTTAACATCTTTTTTTTTGTTGTTGTTGTGCAACACTGTCATCTGTACTATACATTGGCAATTAGTGTTCTCCTCCAAGCATGTTGAGGATGTTAGTGTAACAAGACAAACTAAAAAAGCTAAAAGCAAGACCTGGTTTAATGGGAAAACAAAGCAGCAAAGGACAAACATACCAGCAGGGACGGGACAAAGGCACAAACCAAGAAACCAGAGTCAAAACCAACCAGCAACAGGCAATCGACCAAATGGAAAACTCAAAGACAAAACCAAGGTACAAATAGACTCATAAGGTGTGTGTGTGTGTGTGTATATATATATATACACACACACACACACACACACATATACATACACACACACACATACATGTCTTGTCTTATACATACATATACACACACACACACACACACACACACACACACACACACACACATACATATACACACAGGGTGTGTAATGACAAACGGTGTCAGTAGGTTAAAGGAAACAAAAGGGTTTGTGTAGGACAAAAAAAATTAATGGGACTGGTGGAAGAAATGAGGAATGGAAAAAAGAGACAAACGGATGAATGCAGATCAGACCAACAATGAATTTGTGCTTGGCGATCCGCCCAAGTATGCAAAACGGACCATAAGGTGGATCTAATTAAAACATACACAATATACACTGGATAACAATTTATTATGCAGTGCTGCCCAATCCCTTATGAAACGATAATATATGGCAATGTATTGAAAAATACAGTGCAATATATTAAATAATACAATGTCATATATGGGAAACAAGTGCATATATTTTGCATATATTTATATAGTGATAAATATATTACAATATATTGTATAATACATAAGGAATTGCCGCTTCTCATATATTGTATTATATATCATATATTTACTTATATATTGTAATATATTTAATTTTATATGTAATAGACATCATATGTATTTCTCCATATGTGTTTGCATATATGACAATATATATAGTTTTATAAATGTAAGAATATTTTCATACATACATGTGGCAATATACAGTATGTATATATTCTCACATATATAAAACTATATATATTATCATATATGCAAACACATATGGAGAAATACTACCATACATACAATATATGAAAAGCGGCAATTCCTTATGTATTATACAATATATTGTAATATATTTATCACTGTATAAATATATGCAAAATATATGCACTTGTTTCCCATATATGACATTGTATTATTTAATATATTGCAGTATATTTTGCAATACATTGCCATATATTATCGTTTCATAAGGGATAAGTGACCATAATTATGGTCGTATTCATGTACCCAGTACATGGGTTGTTTCTGATTCGTCTGGCTCATCTACAGGTGCTTTATGAGCTTCCAATTTCCCGACTTTAAACTTGTTACAGAAACATAGTGGATTACAGGGCTAATATTAGGCTCTTACAAAAACTGCAAACTAAAAGTTACAAACCATTACATCTCGAAGAACCAGTTAAATGGCTATGTAAACAGTTCTCTGTTAGGAAGTATCTGTGTTATTGGTTCCTTTTATGGAACCTTTTAAAAAAAAAACAATAGTGTAATCATATATTTAGTGTTTTTTTTTTTTTTTTCAACCATAACAAGAGTCTGCCATCATAGTACATTGGCTAACTGACATCATACATAGTCCTACATCACAGCATCTTTTATAAATCCTATGGCACGGCAAATGAAGTCAATCTACAATCAATACAGCTACAAGAGCAACGGAGAACTCAACTTCATTGTACTCTCGGAAAAGTCGAAACTGTGCCATATCTCCTTCCTGATTTTCTGGCTGTGGAAGTAAAAAAGGCCGGCTGACATTGACCCCAAGGACTTTGTGGCTTTGTTTTTTTTTTCTCCTTCTTTGAGGTCTATTATTAGAGGTGCTGGATCGATACGGCTTGGAAGGTGTTTCAGAGAAAACAAACTAAAAGGACACTGAGTAATTCATGGCTGAAACACAACATGCAGATCAGAGCCCATCAAAAAGGTCCTGATCCATACTGGGTTCCTGCGGTGATCTCGCTCTGAATCAATGCGGTCACCACCAACCGAGCAGGTTTGACAACGTAGGTCTCAAGAATCCACAGAAGTGTCCCCTCCCCGCCCCAACTTCTCTCTCTCTCTCTCTCTGAGAAAGTATGAGACATATGCTCAGTGGAAGCGTATGTGAAGCGGCTTGTGCTGCGAGTGATGCAATCACTCCTTCGACACAGAAAAGCAGACAGACGAAAACAGAGACCTGCACAGCATAATGTGTGCTGCACTCACTGTTGATCTTTAAGACATGGGAACAGATGTAAAGGTAAAGCTATACAGTAATGAGACTCTATAGAAATGATGACACCCCTAAAGCCTAAAGCTCCAGCTCAACTAATGTAGAATATGGACCGGTTATAACAGGCAATAGCAAAAACGGGTCACTGCTTCTCATTCTTAGCTCACTTAGTCCAGCATCAATTATGACAATAAACATACAATACGCTGGGACATATATGCTGGGCAATACCTCTCCCCCTCTCTCTCATACATACAGGGGTTGGACAATGAAACTGAAACACCTGGTTTTGGACCACAATCATTTATTAGTATGGTGTAGGGCCTCCTTTTGCGGCCAATACAGCGTCAGTTCGTCTTGGGAATGACATATACTGCGTCCTGCACAGTGGTCAGAGGGATTTCAAGCCATTCTTCTTGCAGGATAGTGGCCAGGTCACTATGTGATGCTGGTGGAGGTTGGTCCTTCTTGGTGGTATGCTGACATTACCCTGGATACCGTGGCTCTTGATACATCACAAAGACTTGCTGTCTTGGTCACAGATGCGCCAGCAAGACGTGCACCAACAGTTTGTCCTCTTTTGAACTCTGGTATGTCACCCATAATGCTGTGTGCATTGCAGTATTTTGAGCAGAACTGTGCTCTTACCTGCTAACTGAACCTTCACACTCTGCTCTTACTGGTGCAATGTGCAGTTAATGAAGATTGGCCACCAGGCTGGTCCAATTTAGCCATGAGACCTGCCACACTAAAATGACAGTTGTTTCAGTTTCATTGTCCAACCCCTGTATATCACAACACAGCATTCTTATCTGAGCAGTACTTGTAATGCGCTGACCCTGCGTGCTTTATTACAGAACGAGTGAACACAGTGTATAGAAATACTGCATAAAAATCATCATATGTTTTTGGTAGTATTTTTGATATATGGGACTGCTGGATCTATTATCTTTATTACTGCTGAAAAAACAAAGTATATATCATTAATATCAATAAGATTTCCTGAAGTATCACAACATTACGTTTGTCATATCGTCCATCTCTAATGACATGACATTTTCTTTGGGCAGCGATAGATATGTATCTCCTCTTTTGTGTTTACACTGTGTGAACATTCCATGATGAGTGGACCAACAGAAACGGCCCAAAGCCGCTTGGAAAAAGATCTGGTTCCATTGACTCACATTTAAGGTGAAGTAGTTTTTGCCCTTTCCTGTAAAGTTGTTATTTTGGAGATCCTGTTACGATGACTGCCCTCAACACCACATCAACCTCGCCAGAGACTGCACTGATGTCATGCCAGTCGGTCATGGAGTGATTCAGAATGGCAGCGGGTCATCTTCAGTGACGAGTCCCGGGTTTGTATCCTTATTTGGAGGCACCAGGGTCAGCGGCAAGATTAACAGTTTGCTGTCACGCATCACTCCACCTACACCACTACCGCACCATCTGAAGAAACTGTATGAGGATATTCAAGGGCTGGATTGCCACAGGACGCCCTTAGGAACATCTACAGCTCCATCCTGAGATGTCTGGCATGTTGCAACGCCATACTGAGAGACACTACTTCTGTATGTGTAGCTCAATAAGTATTATCCATATCAGTCTAAATGTATTATTCCTGGTAACCTTTATCTTCCTTCCCAATAACACTGCAACCCCACAATTAGTACTGGGTGATTGTAGAGAAACCCTGTTTACATTTTGGTTTCCATTGCTTGATTTTGGATAACGAGCAACATTCCAGCTCCTGCCTCAAAGGCAGTTCTTCAATTCCTTGATGCTCCACACTCTCTATGACCCCGAATGACGTTGTTTACCGAATTCTGGCGAAAGAAATTGGTGGAATTCCCATTCCTTTTAACACGCCGCATGCTTCCGCAGTTTGTAGAACAAGCCGGACAGTCTACTGCTGGGAGTCTCATGCAAGGTAAGATAAAGAGACTCCATCAGCAAATTGCAGGGGAGGCGTTGACGTGCGAGTGCTTTCAGAGTAAATTAGAAGTTATCAGCGCTGCTGCATGTTAAAACTCCAGCGTGAGGCTAATAGCACTGTCCCCTCCCCTCCGCCTCAGCATAGCCAATGCTAAAGCAGACAGGCGCATTACGGCTCTGACAGGCCGCGTAAGTGCGGGTCAGAGAGCTGATGCGCCAAGCACAGTGTGGCGCGCATGGCAGGCTGCACTTAGCGCCTCAACATTTAGGGACGATACACACGCCCCAGCGTGAAATTAACTACAGCTGAATCCATTAATAACAGAAGAGGGGTGAGCTTATGTCCCTCCTACCTCTTTTTCCCTCTCTTTTTTTTTTTGGTGGGGCAGGGAGGGCGATAAGGGGGTCAGAGTGTGAGAGAAAGGGAGAGAGAGAAAAAATGAGAATATGCTGGAGAGGAAGGAACCACGTGGAGGAGGAGAGATCAACATCTTGGTGTTCACCATTGACCATCTGTGATGCTTACAGGGATAATGAAACTAACCTGTCAGCAGCAGGAAAATCATGTGGTGCTTTATTGGCTGTTAGATCAGTTGGAGCTCTTCATAGTACACGAACAGAAGATCCGACATTTAGTCCGGTGATCCTCATTAGCGCAACACGCGTTTGTCATGACGCAGTTACATTTTTTTTATTAGAACTAATTAAGGTACATTACTTTTATCTGTTTACTCTAGTGTGTCCCTTGTAAACTGTAAGGATGCAAAGGAAAAAGGAACTGCTGTCAATGTGTTGCAGTAATGAGCTCAAACTGCAAAACACTACTTTGCTAAAAATACATACACTGGAGCCTGAAAGTTTGTGAGGCCTTCGGGAAATAAATCTGACCTAGAACTTCATCAGATTACACAAAAGTAGAGAAGGAACATCAAATTACACAAAGAATAAAGAATATAAGACTTAGCCATTTAATTATTAAGCAAAATGGTCCAATGTTTCAGGTCAAGAGTGTAAAAGTGTGAACCCTTAGGACAGGGTTTCTCAACCTGTGGACCACAGGCCATCAGTGGGCCGTGAAGCACCCTCTAGTGGTCTGCAGGCTCATCTTCATGGGGAGGCAGTAGTTCATAGAGGGCTTGTAATAGGACTTTAAATTATAAAAGTGTAAGTTAAGAAAAGACAGAGATGAATTTTGTTCAAACTGCAAACATTCTACAGTCAAGTCACATTATTATGACCACTTCCTACTGTCGATGGCAGCAGCGTGTAGCTTCTGAACGAAGTCACGTGTCATGAGCTGGCTTAGTGGGTATATAAGACGTGTGATGCATGCTGACTGTCTTTCGTGGGACGGATGGGATCTTCCAGCAAGACAGTGTAGCATGTCACATGGCTGGAAGTGCCCGGGGTTGGTTCCAAGTACTACCCTGGCTCTCCAAGTCCTCAGAGCTGAACCTAATTGAGCATCCATGGCACCACCTTGATCATTTTGTAAGCTCTACGGATCCTCCCTCACACACCCTCCGGGATGCACTGCAGTCAGCATGGCTACAGATACCTGCGACAACCTACCAGGACCTTATTTAGACACTCCCAGCCCGATATTAGTGTGTGGTAATAATGTCACTTGACTGTGTATAAATATTAATAGGAATTCACAAATATAAAAACTTATCACAGGAGTAACTCAAGGCAAATTAAACATCATCTGTTTGAGACAATACAGCCACGGGCACCTGATGTGTCAAAGTCGGTGGAGTACTTCCAATGAAAATGTGATAGACTGCAGCTCCATAAGCAAACAACTGTTGGAAACAATGGTTTCCAAAACATCCCAGTCCAAACGGCCCTGTAAGCTAGCTACCTTCTAGTCAGACGAGTTGCACGGAGCAAGAAAGCTTTTTCTGATCACTGTGGAATAGATATGTACCATGATCTGCAAAGTTCCAACAAAAACCCACTGAAAGTGCCAGTCTAATGATAGCCTAAGTTAGCATAGGCTTAGCATGGTGGCTTTTAGGCAGAAACGAAGAAAATCCATATTTCACTCGGTTACACGTAAACTGATGTTAAAGCAGTTTTCCATTAAAAGTAAAGAGTTTTGGTTTCTTGCAGGCCGTTATGCTAAGAGGTGGACCGTGAGGTTGAAAAGGTTGAGAGCCCTGCTTTACGATTAGCAGATAAACTGAAGGTGAAATTAGAGAGGTGTTTTCATTCGATTGGAAGGCAATCAGGTGTGAGTAGGAACAGAGATCTAATAAAGTCTGATCCTCACAACACATGTGGTGGTGTATGGTGGGGACGAATAAAAAGAGATTTCTGAGGAAATATGAAGGGAACTCAAGACCTCTACTACCCTTCCCCTGGGGGTGGTCAACCAACAAAGATCACTCCAAGAGCAAGGCATGAGATGGTCCATGAGGTCACAAAGGAACCCAAGGCAACTATAATATAGGTATCATACACTTCTGACGTATCACAATTATATTTATGCCATATATATATATATATATATTTATGCCATATATATATATATATATATATATATATATATATATATATATATATATATATATATATATATATATACACACACACACAAACATACACATACACATATACATATATATATATATATACACACATATATATATATATATACACATATATACACATACTATAGTATATTATATAGTATATAATTATATATAATATATATATATAATTTTATTTGTTGGAACATATTTTACATACACATACATACATTACTATATATTATATATATAGGTATATATAATTTATATAATATATTATAATATATATATAATATATATATCTATAATATTATATAGTTTCTATATAGTATAATCATACTATACTAATATATATATGGAAAAAATATAATATTGTGATGCATCAAACGTGTATGTAAACCTACATGGGTTAAGTGTAAGCCTGTAGAGCCTTTAAGATCAACATTCATCTAGTTGTGTGTGTCTAAACTTTTGACTGGTACTGTATTTAACCAGTAGCGGCTTTCTATCCCTACCTGCAACTGTGCTCTGAGTCAGCTGGAGCATGAAACATTACAAGAATGACTATAGCACCCTGCATGGCTATGAAGCGGCAACCACGGTGTGGCTTTTCGATTTTAAGGGGCCCCGTGAACATAACTGTACTAAAACTGTCAAACAAATTTCCCAGGACGAAGCTAAACATTCCTCATAGTTAAAGAGGATAGAGGTGAACTGTGGAATAACAAGGGAAAGCCCGAAACCGTAGATCTTCCAGCAATGGCCTGCGTTTGCCTGAACACTTCTCTCTGGGAGGAAGTCTGGGGGTGGAGGGGCTGCGGCCATGCTTAAGTTTGCAATCAATTACTGGCCCCTGGAGTCGAAAAAAAAAAAACAGGGAGCTAACCCCCCACAACAGCCGAGCCTCCAGGCAAGCGTCTAATTGAAAATACATTACCCCAAAAGACAATGGTCTTTGTGTACAGGCCGACGTTGATTTAGACCGGTTTAGGGCCCAGAACAAAGGCAATTTAAAAAGGTGGCAAACATCCTTTGTGCAACTCTAATTTGCGCCCATATCTCCTGGAGAGTTAAACCCGAATATAAAGGGATGTAAATAATTGAGCAGGGCGTGCTTTCGGTGGGGATGGCCCAAGCATTTTTCGGAGGCTATTCTCTATTTAGTGTTTAGTAAAAACGCTGAGACTAATATGATTTTATATCGCTGAGCCAAGGCAAATGACAGTCCGTGCGAAACCAATCTCTCTGACAGGATTTAACGGGGCTGTGTGGGACAAACACACACATACACACAAACAAACTAGCCTTTTGGACTCGGCCGCTGTCCTCGCCCATTAAAACATGCTGGGGATGTTTCTATGACAAGTTGAGGTCAGTTCTTTTCAGAGAGAACAAATATAATCAGGACGGCAAAGCTTAAAGCAGAACTCCTGGACCTGCAGTGGGCGTGAAGGATGACAGGCAGTGAGGATTAGATTCAGTGCGCTGCTGTCGTCAGTGCTGGGGTGACGTCACACCACCATCAGTGACCAGGACGCTTATGCTTGTAAGCTCACAGGACATAAGATTGATCACTTTGCGTGTTTAAGATGGTGGCAGCTTCAGGCTTCTGCAAATGGCGTTTCATGAGGATGATCAGTGGGGTATTTGGGTTCCTGCAGATCCAGCTCACCTCATAAGCATGCTGGTCTGTGATCACAGGGACCACGGATGGGAGGAGCCTCGCTGAGGTGTTACAGTTTACCGTTAAATCTACAGGCACCCCACAAACATGCTATGGATGGCATAACACACATCGAGAAGTATTAGAGTGGGGCCCCAAGGATCGGCCTAACTATCTGATACCTGATCCAGGAAACCAATATCGGAATCAAGATCACTGCATCCATAGTCTAGATCCAGAAATGTAACCAGCCCATGCCAAATGCAAACCACAGCTGTTACTGGTTGTCATGGGGGTACTGCATGAGTCTACATGAGTTCTGTCGAACGCCCATAGTCATTTCTCTCTTCCATTAAATGAATAAATGGTGGAACAGAAGAGATGTCCTTACAATGAGAACTTACAAGCATGTACTGTTGGTGGGAATTGAGGGCTGGACTGTTGTTCCATTAATCACCTGTCCTTCTACAGAGGCAAATATACACCCCACAGTAATTTGGAGGTCAATGAGGTGACAGAAATTTGAGGGTGGCATCTGGGACATCCAATCAAATTTCAGGGGGGAGCTGCCACATCAGACAATCCTTTAGAACCATGTCCGGACAGTGAATCTGGTTCTGTGACACTTGAGCATCAGCAGCATAAGAATGATTCAATACTGTGTTTATGAATTATGTTTCTGAGATAAAGAGAAGATCAACAGGGGCCCTAAAACAGAGCCCTGTGGGACACCATGTGGTACTCATTAGCATTACTGGTCAATTAAGATTCACTAATTGCATATTCTTTTTGTATATGCATTCACTTAGAACTCCTTTGCATTATTCTAGATGTGTCAATCATTCCTTTATCTTTACCTATAGCCTATAGTATATTTACTCTCTATCCAGAGGATGAGCATCGTAAAGAGGTTTCTTAACAAATACAGTCAGATCAAAGCTTCTATTTAAACTGCAAGCAAGTTTAAAGTGCCATCATTATTTATTTGCTCATGTTTATATTGATTAGGCTTGAGGGATAAAGGAATGATTGATTGAGATTTAAATATTTGTAGTTTTATTTGTATATTAAATTAAAATTCATATTTGTAGTAGCAGTCGGGACAGTCCTACCATATCAGAATCTAGGATCTGTTTACTCACTGGACAGTTAATCCAAACAAACTCCATGGTACGAATGTTTGATGTATGGGGAATCTAAGCTGTGTAAACTCCCATGCTTATTAGCATTCACCTTGTTTTCCAAAGGAAAAGAAATACAGCCGGTTAGCTGAGACGATACAAGGAGCCTCCGAACGGAGAAAGGAGGAGGGCATTTTGACTAATTTGATTAACTCCAGGCCATGCTCACCTGCAGTAAATGAGTTTTTAGCAGAAACAGCCCTTTTGCCTCTGCAGCTTTGTTTGCGGGTTATTTATTAGAGGTCTGGTAGCACGGTGGGCCAGAGAAGGCCGGTATTCACATGGAGAAAGTGCTGTTTGTGCTTAAGACAGTAATTAATCCACAGCTCCATCAGGGGAACAGAGCAGAGCACTGCTCTGCTGACAGCCCACTCATTTACACTGCTGTTTCTACTGCCTCTGCATGCACTAATTACATTTAAATTAGACCTGGAAAGAAGTGGCAGCAGCAAGAGAACAAGGACTCATACACTGTTCGGCTTTAGCTCTCACACTTCTCTCCTTCTCTTACCCTTTTTATCTCCCTCTTTCTTTTGCTTGTGTCTTCTCTCTGTCCTTTCTCTCTGTCTCTCTCCTCATTTCCCTTTCTGTCCCTCATTGGCCCTTTTATCCTCTCCCTTACTCTGCAGTTATCAACAGTCATCCTCTCTCTCTTCCACTTTACTACCTGTTCTATACCTTCATACCTCCTTCTTTCTCTCCTCCCATCATATCTCTCTCTCTCACTCCCACTTTACTGCTCACTTTTCTCCCTTTTTCCTCTCCACATTACCCTTTCCATACCTTTGTTCTCTCTCTCCCTCTCTTTCTTTCTCCTCCCCCATTTCTCTCTCTCTTTCTCTCTCCTCTCCCATCTCTCTCTTTCTCTCTCTCCCACTTTACTGCTCACTATTCCCCCTTTTTCCTCTCCACATTACCCTTTCCATACCATCATTCTCTCTCTCCCTCTCTTTCTCTCTCCTCTCCCATCTTTCTCTCTTTTTCTCTCTCTCACTCCCACTTTTCTGCTCACTATTCTCCCTTTTTTCTCTTCACATTACCCTTTCCATACCATCATTCTCTCTATCCCTCTCTTTCTCTCTCCTCTCCCATCTCTCTCTTTCTCTCTCACTCCCACTTTACTGCTCACTATTCTCCCTTTTTCCTCTCCACATCACCCTTTCCATACCTTCGTTCTCTCTCTCCCTCTCTTTCTCTCCCATTTCTCTCTCTCTTTCTCTCTCACTCCCACTTTACTGCTCACTATTCTCCCTTTTTTCTCTCCACATTACCTTTTCCATACATTCGTTCTCTCTCTCCCTCTCTTTCTCTCTCCTCTCCCATCTTTCTCTCTCCTCTCCCATCTTTCTCTCTCTCTCTCTCTCCCACTTTACTGCACACTTTTCTCCCTTTTTCCTCTCCATGTTACCCTTTCCATACCATCATTCTCTCTCTCTCCCTCTCTTTCTCTCTCCTCTCCCATCTCTCTCTTTCTCTCTCTCTCACTCCCACTTTACTGCTCACTATTCTCCCTTTTTCCTCTCCACATTACCCTTTCCATACCTTCGTTCTCTCTCCTCTCCCATCTCTCTTTCTCTTTCTCTCTCCCACTTTACTGCTCACTTTTCCACCCTTTTACCTCTCCACATTATCCTTTCCATACCTTCATACCCCCCGCTCTCTCCCTTTCTCTCTCGCTCTCTCCCCTCCCTTCATCTCTCTCTTTACTGTTCACTTTCCCCCCCTTTTTCCTCTCCACATAACCCCTTCTATACCTTCATAGCCTTCCTCTCCTCTCCCTTTCTATTTTGGACTCTAGTTTACTGTATCTTAAACCTCTCCCTCACTCTCTCTGTCTCTTTCTTTTGCTCTCTCACTCCTTTCATCCTCTCCCTATTTCTCCCCTTTGTCATGCCCAGTGCTGCTCCTTTTCTCTCTACATTGCTTTCATCCTGTCTATTTCCTCTCATTCTTTGTCCTCACTCTTTTACTCTTTCTCCTGGTCTCTCGTCCACCGTATCTCTTCCTATCCTGTATCTTTCTATCGCCCTTTTAGACTTTCTCTCTTGCACTTTATTTTCCACCCCTTTCAATGCTTCCCGTCTTCTGTCTTTCTTTTGCTCCCTCACTCCTCATTTTTTGTACCTCACCCTTTTATAACATGTCTTTAACCCTTCCTCCCTCTATCGTTTCACCCATTCTGTCTCTCTACCTTACCTCCCCTCTCTCCTCTTGCTTTTCTCATTTCGCCTGGCTCCCGCTAACTGTGCCCAGCTCTGTCAGGTAGTAATTTAGGAAGATACATATGTTGGGACATGTGGAGTAACAGATGATATATGAGAGAGAGAGAGAGAGAGAGAGAGAGAGAGAGAGAGAGAGAGAGAGAGAGAGAGAGAGAAAGACACTTTTTTTCATACAAGGCCCCCCAGCTTTGGAGTAACCTACCAGTCAGTGGTCAGTTTTCGGGACTCAGCTTCAATCTTTAAGTCCAGGCTTAAACCCTACCTGTTTAGTCGAGCTTTGGTAATTAGTTTTTTTTCCTTTCTGCTAGATAAAAGGTGCAGGTCTAGGGGTCCACTGACAGAGTTTTGGTAAGCTGAGAATGTTGGTGCTGACAGTGGAGCAGAGGGGTGCTGACTTGTCACGTCTTTGGTACCTTCTGGCTCTCCCTTTTAGTTCTGCTGTAATAGCCAGACCTGCCGGAGTCACTGCTGCACTCTGTTAACACCGTATAGTGTGTTCAGATCTTCTGTCAGGGCTAACAGTCTGTCTGTTGTCCTTGCCTGAGCTGAACTGCTGCCCATCCTGTGCAGTCTGATGCTGCTGCTACATCTGCTGTAACCATGGAGCTTCCAGCTGTCCTGCACTGTGGACGCTTGGCCTGTGTCCTGCTGACCCATCCGATGACCCAGCTACTTAACTACTAGTAATAAGACTAATTATACAATTACTCCTCCACCTTACAAAACAATGACCGCTCCTTTCCTTTGCTTGTCTTATCTGGTGTTGACCCGAGGAGGAGGGGTTCCTCTTTTGAGTCTTGGTTCTTGTTGAGACTTGCTCCTTTTGAACTGAGGGACTTTCTCCTTGCCTCTGTTGCCCTTGGCTTGCTCACTGAGAGCTAAGACACCCGATTCTTTGTAAAGCTGCTTTGTGACAACATCTGTTGTAAAATGCACCATGTAAATAAACGATGACTTAAGAGAGAGAGAGAGAGAGAGAAAAGAAAAGGGAAAAAAGGCTGGAGGAGAATAAAGGGAAAACCAAGGTAAGCAATGTTCCCAACACCATAGCCCGGCTGCACCAAGGCAGAGAGACAGAGAGAGAGAGAGAGAGAGAGAGAGAGCGACAGAGAGACAGACTAGCAGGAGCCTGGCAGAAATCTGAGGGGATTCTGCCTCTGTCCAAGCTCCATCACCACCAGTCCGTCATCATGCCCTAATCACCATGGTAACATCAACACTGGTACAACACCGAGAAAGTATTACAGGAGCTGCGCTGCATCGTTACCACCAAAACTGCATCATCCATAGCAACACTACCAGAATCACAGCTACATTACCAACACTGTGACTGCATTTACCAGAAACCACCGATGGGACAAATGCTAAGATACGCCAACACACGCACTTACACCCACCACAAAAAACACCACATGCTAACAAACACTAAAACATGCAAACATGTGCCAACACACACCAATACACTCTAGCAAACACTAACACATGCTATGCTAGCAAACAGTAATGTTTCTTGTTGTGTCCCTGGAGTGTTAAGAAGAACTGTCAAGAGAAATCACTACTAGATGGTGCTGTTCTATTCTTTCACATGGGTCTACCAGCAGTGGCAAAAACCACAGTCTACTTCCCTCGGAAGTGTGCCAGGAAAGGCATTCACCAAATCTGGCATCAGTAAAGGTATCAGTAAAGTAAAACAAGGTTACACACACTGCTCTGTTAGATTACCTAAATGCACTGCAGTGACCTGGACGAGTCTTCAACAATCAAACACGCACAACAAAGTTTATGTACCTAACCGAATGAACACCAACAGCAGCAATCCCAACAAACACTAGCACTAAACTCCAAACTGATTCTGGAATACTCTCCTCATTCATTCTTCCTCACTCACATGGTTCCAAGAAGCTGTCCCAATCTACATAGTTCTAGAACGTTCTCCACCGGTTCACACTGGTGCTTTTGGTTTGGCAGTTTTAGTCCTAAATATTCTAAAGCAGCTGCCAGCGTCAGAACGTTAGTTAGACCCAACATTTGCTGGGCCGTTGTGACGTGACCTGAAGATCAGTAATCCATTTACTTACTACCAAATCAATTATATCAGATCTGGAAATCTGAGAACTTCATGGTCTGGTCATGTGAGAAACATCCAAATCCCAATGACCTTTACAGACTGACCAAACCTGGAGCAGATAAATCACATGTAAACCCTCAGCAAGGAGCCCAGGGGCAGCGCTACGGGCGGTTTTAGCTTCACTCAAGAAAATTCATTAGAAAGCGAGTGAGTGGAGGCGCTCAGGACGGCCCGCCTGATTTACATGCTTTACAAGGTGCTCACGTTCACGGAGCCGTGCCTCTTTCCTCTGTCTCACATTCACATACATACTGCAGCTTTAAAAAAAGAGTTTGGCCTCTTTTGAAATCATTGCCGTGCTTGACGTTGGGCTATTTTCCCATACTCCATTAATCAGTCCTCAACGTCTCTGATTAACTGATTATACTGGAAGAAAAACACTGTGGTTTAGCCAGCAAATAAATACTTCCCGTTAAACACGTTTCATCCAGCAAACTAAAAACCACAACGATAGCTCCTTTCTGTAATCAGGGGGTTGAGGCAGGTTGTATATGGGGCATTCCAATACTCACAGTCCAGATAACAGGCAGGGGTCATAACCTAGGTGGGCAACAATAGAAACCAGGAGACAAGGCAAGGTTCAGAATCACCAAGAGAAATACTGCTAAGAACTCACATCACAACCGCAGAGACTCCACAAGTCTCAAGACTCAAACAGAACAAGCACTAGCGGTCTTAGAGTCCATGATCAGCTGCAGGTGTGAGCTCTGGGTGGAGCAGGTGAACCCAGGGAGGAGCCTGCACATGTCAGAAACTATGTGCAATACGATAGAGGCTCAGGAGGGGGCAGTATATGACACTTTCTTGGACGATGGTCCTTTAAATATACCCACAATTAAAAAAAGAGTTGGTTGGTAGGGTTGACATTGCTAGACATGAGAATGAGTGAAGGTTCACACTTGGTCACACATGTGACATGAGCAAGCACAGGCTTCAGCGCTGTACCTGACTGATCCAGCATCCACGATTGGAGACATTCAGTGAGTAGTGATGACCACCATTAGTCATCCTGTTAGTGCAGACGGCTCCAAACCGCAGGGCTACATGCACGCAGACTGTTGCAGTGACTGCCCTTAGCACCACGCTAATGTCACCAAAGACTGGAATGGGGTCATAGCAGACTGTCATGTGAGTGACTCAGAATGGCAGCGGTGACAAGTCCCGCTTTGGTGGAGGCAACCAACAAATCCATGTGTGGAGGCACGTGGTGTGTGGAGACGCCTGGTGTCACTCCACCTTCACCCCTACCGTAATATCTCCAGGAACTGTGTGAGAATATTCAAGCTGCATGGGATGGATTATCGCAGGACACCATTAGGAACCTCTACAGCTAGCAAACATGGTGGCCCGACGCCGCACTGAGACACACTATATCTACAACTATCCTTTTGGTGATGAGTGTATGTCCACATGGCACGATAGACACTGAGTTAGACAAATGCACAGGCCTGTACTGCACTGTCCCTCTTTCAGTTTAGTGACTCTGCAATCAAAGGCTCATCAGTATTAAACAAAGAACGAACTGATTCTGTTTATGATTTCCTAAACATAGACATAACGTATTTCCTCCCTGTATAGCCTAGCACACTGAGAAGAGCTTCCTGCCAACAGCTGGAGAGATGCACAGCTGTATGCTAATCCCCTTTAATGTGCCTTACCTCAATGAATGTACACTCAAGTACTCAAACTGTCTCATAAACACACACACACACACACACACAGTAGTTCAGATCTCTTAACCTGATGAAGGACAGTAAATGACCTTTGCGTGGGGTCAGCAGGGCAGAGAGCCTGTTTTGTTAAGTGTGTAGTCCAGCAGTGCCTGGCGCTCAGTCTATATGCAGAGCCTACAGACAGCCAGCTTCACTGCAGCCACACATACAGAGCTGGCTATGAGCTGGTCCAGTTCACACAGGGACTACAGCCGCTACCATTACACACTGTCAATTCCCCTCGCTCTCGTCTCAATTTACCTCTCTCCCGCAGTGTCCCTCTGTACCTCGCTCGTTCCCTCACTCTCGCTTCCTTCCTTTTACTTCCTTTCATCCACCCTCTAGCTATTTCGCCTCTCTCTCTCTCCCTTCTGTCGTTCACTCCTCAGCCCTCCATTTACTCAGAACCCTCTACACTCGTTTTATAGTTTGTGCTTCATACCTCAGACATCTAGAGGTCGATGGTTACAGCCTCCTTGAGAGCCAGTTACTTAAGCATCGCTCTGGCCTGACGACGGTGTGAATACAGGAGAACATTCTCAAACAGTGGGAATGCCTGGGGGTTTTCTAGAACTGAGTGAAGGTGGAACCCTTTCTAAAAGAGTGTGAAGGGGTGAAATACTCTAGAACAGTGTGAATAGGAAAACCATTCTAGGACAGTCTGTATGATAGAGAAGACTGCAAATATTATGAATGGGAAAATACTCTAGAACACAGTGATTGAGGTAACCTTCTAGAACACTGTGAATAAGTAAAATGCTCTAGAACAACATGAATGGCTTAAATACTCTAGAGACGTGTAAATTGGTAAAATACTCTAGAACAGTGTGAATGGGTAATACACTCTAGAACAGTGTACTCTAGAACAGTGTGAATGGGTAAGATGCTCTAGAACAGTGTGAATGGGCAAAATACTCTAGAACAGTGTGAATGAGTAAGTACTCTAGAACAGTGTGAATGGGTCAGATACTCTAGAACAGTGTGAATGGGTAAGTACTCTAGAACAGTGTGAATGAGTAAGTACTCTAGAACAGTGTGAATGAGTAAGTACTCTAGAACAGTGTGAATGAGTAAGTACTCTAGAACAGTGTGAATGGGTCAGATACCCTAGAACAGTGTGAATGGGTGAGATACTCTAGAACAGTGTGAATGGGTCAGATACCCTAGAACAGTGTGAATGGGTAATATACTCTAGAACAGTATGAATGGGTAAGTACTCTAGAACAGTATGAATAGGTGAGATACTCTAGAACAGTGTGAATGGGTCAGATAGCCTAGAACAGTGTGAATGGGTAAGTACTCTAGAACAGTATGAATGGGTGAGATACTCTAGAACAGTGTGAATGGGTCAGATACCCTAGAACAGTGTGAATGGGTAATATACTCTAGAACAGTATGAATGGGTAAGATACTCTAGAACAGTATGAATGGGTAAGTACTCTAGAACAGTATGAATGGGTCAGATACCCTAGAACAGTGTGAATGGGTCATATACTCTAGAACAGTATGAATGGGTAAGTACTCTAGAACAGTATGAATAGGTGAGATACTCTAGAACAGTGTGAATGGGTCAGATAGCCTAGAACAGTGTGAATGGGTAATATACTCTAGAACAGTATGAATGGGTAAGTACTCTAGAACAGTATGAATGGGTGAGATACTCTAGAACAGTGTGAATGGGTCAGATAGCCTAGAACAGTGTGAATGGGTAAGTACTCTAGAACAGTATGAATGGGTGAGATACTCTAGAACAGTATGAATGAGTAAGTACTCTAGAACAGTGTGAATGGGTAAGTACTCTAGAACAGTGTGAATGGGTAAGTACTCTAGAACAGTATGAATGGGTGAGATACTCTAGAACAGTATGAATGAGTAAGTACTCTAGAACAGTGTGAATGGGTAAGTACTCTAGAACAGTGTGAATGGGTCAGATACCCTAGAACAGTGTGAATGGGTCAGATACCCTAGAACAGTATGGGTAAGTACTCTAGAACAGTGTGAATGGGTCAGATACTCTAGAACAGTGTGAATGGGTCAGATATAGAACAGTATGACTCTAAGTACTCTAGAACAGTATGAATGGGTGAGATACTCTAGAACAGTGTGAATGGGTCAGATACCCTAGAACAGTGTGAATGGGTCAGATACCCTAGAACAGTATGAATGGGTAAGTACTCTAGAACAGTATGAATGGGTGAGATACCCTAGAACAGTGTGAATGGGTCAGATACTCTAGAACAGTGTGAATGAGCCATCGGTCCACTCTGAATACGAGCCGTCATATAATACATGCAGTCATATGTCGGAGATAAAGCCACTTCACCATCAGTCCTGAATGTGCTTAAACACATTCACTAGTGGCAGCCTTCAGTTGCAGATGTAAAGACGTCCTTTGAGAAGTCTCCATGAAGCGTCCCATACTTCTATAGGATCTTTACAGAGCAGCTTCCCGGGTTCTTTCTGATCATTTGGTGGATAGAAGTTTCAAGTAAGTGACTCTCGAAGTGACTCTCCACACAAGGTGTCAACTCGAATGTCAGCTGCAGAAGTCCACACCTCTCTTTGGCTGAGCAGTGAAGCTGTCGCTCCTCGTCTGGCGGCTGAATTTCTACTGTAATTTTTCAATCAGGATTTGATGAGAAGTGTGACATTTTAATGTGCTTGTTCTGATTCGGGGTCTCTGTCTGCTCAACCGGCACACTCTCTTTTGAATGTTAAACAGATTTTCTCTTCTCTTCGGTAATACGATTCCTGCCTGCCTCGCTCAGAAGATGCTCAGTGCTCTGATTGCAGCACAAACAGTACTTATTGCACTGCTCCTCCACCGTGGTGCTAGCGCAGTGTTCGTCTGACCACTGCAGCCTTATTTTAAAACACATCATAAGTCTCTACATGGCAGACGTGTCTTGGTCTTGGGAACTGGGCTGACTAAATTTAGCTTCTGGTGTTGACATATGTACACAGAATAGCCACTTTATTAGGTACGCCTCTTTGTATCTACACCCATTGTCCATTTTATCAGCTCCACTCACCATACTAATGCACTTTGTGGGTCAAAAATTACAGAACTGTAGTCCATCTGTTTCTCTAACTACTTTGTTATCCCTTTTTATCCTGTACCTCAATGGTCAGAACCTCCACAGAGCAGGTGTTATTTGGATGGTGGGCTATTCTTAGCACCGCAGTGACACTGACGTGACTCTATTAGACACTCCTACCTTGCTGGTCCACTTGTACACTAGTAGATGTACAGTCAGAGGCAATAGCTCATCTTCTGCTGCACAGTGCAGTGTTGGTCATCCTCTAGTCCTTTATCTGTGGTCACAGGATGCTGCCCACAGGACTGAATTGTTTTGGATGGTGGATTATTCTCAGTCCAGCAGTGACACTGAGGTGTCCAGCAGCACTGCTGTGTCTGATCCACTCACACCAGCACAACACACACTAACACACCACCACCATGTCAGTGCCACTGCAGTGCGATGAATAGTCCACCACTCACACCACCCAACTGGCTCTGTGGCGATTCTGTGGGGGTCCTGACCATTAAAGAACAAAGTAAAGGGTGGATAATGAAGTATGCAGAGAAACCGTTGGGCTACAGTCTGTAACTGTACAACTACAAAGTACACATATGGTAAGTAGAGCTGGTAAAATGGAGAGTAGATCCAAGGAGGTGTACCTAATGAAGTGGCCGGTGGGTGTGCATGGCTTGTACCTCACAACGGAGGTGGCTTTGAGCTGTGTGTGTGTTTGTGCTTTGTTATTGGCTGTTTAGCCTGATGGTGAAGTAGCTCGTCTTACTCATTAAGCTTCTAGTGGTTTGTGTCAGTAGCGTAATGACTGCTGCTGCAGGTGTGAGGTCATGGGATCCATGATGTCACCTGTGCTCTAAGACGTCATAGTTTAAAGTCAAGCATGGCACGGAAGGTTCCCCTGCTTAAATCAGCACACGTCCAGGCCTGTCTTAAGTTTGCCCATGACCATTTGGATGATCCAGAGGAGTCATGGGAGAAAGCTCTGTGGTCAGATGGTCTTAATTCCACTCGCCGTGTTTGGAGGACGAAGAATGATGAGCACCATCCCAAAAACACCATCCCTACTGTGAAGCACAGGGTGGAAACATCATGCTGTGGGGGTGTTTTTCTGCACATGGGACAAGACCACTGCACTGTGTTAAGGAGAGTATTGCGAGATTTTGGGGAACAACCTCCTTC
This sequence comes from Prochilodus magdalenae, assembly GCA_024036415.1. Taxonomy (NCBI): domain Eukaryota; kingdom Metazoa; phylum Chordata; class Actinopteri; order Characiformes; family Prochilodontidae; genus Prochilodus; species Prochilodus magdalenae. The sequence continues at coordinate 28,602 of JAMWET010005764.1, read as the reverse complement.
CCTCAGTTAGAGCATTGAAGATGGGTCGTGGCTGGGTCTTCCAACATGACAATGACCCAAAGCACACAGTCAGGATAACCAAGGAGTGGCTCCGTAAGAAGCATATCAAGGTTCTGGAGTGCCCTAGCCCGTCTCCAGACCTAAACCCTGTAGAAAATCTTTGGAGGGACCTCAAACTGTGTTTCTCAGCAACAGCCCAGAAACCTGGCTGATCTGGAGAAGATCTGTGTGGAGGAATGGGACAGAATCCCTGCTGCAGTATGTGCAAATCTGGTGAAAAACTACAGGACCTCTGTAATTGCAAACAAAGGCTACTGTACCAAATATTAACATTGATTTTCACAGGTGTTCAAATACTTATTTGCAGCAGTAACACACAAATAAATTATTTAAAAAATCGTACATAGTGATTTCCAGGATTTTTTTTTTTTTAGATTATTGCACACGTCTTTACATTAACCTTGTGGTTCTTTTCTTTGTATGACAAATTGATTTTTGTGAAGCTGCTTTGAGACAACGTTGGTTGTAAAAAGCGCTATATAAATAAATATTGATTGATTGATTGATTGATTGATTGATTGATTATGTCTCTCTCAGTGGACATGCATCTAAGAGGAAAATTTCAGACCCCTCTATGATTTCTAAGTGGGAGAACTTGCAAAGTCACAGGGTGTTCAAATACTTATTTTCCTCACTGTATGTATGTGTTCATTTATTATTATTATTATTATTATTATTATTATTATTATTATTATTATTATTATTATTATTATTATTAGTATTGGTAGTACTCCTCCCCCATTACTGATGTCAACTACCAATGGTATAAATGGTGCCCTATAAATAAACATTACTGAGTTGTCTGTAGAGCGTTGTGTTGGGGGTCTTTATGTTTGTGTCAGTTCCTGACATTAAAACAAACATAAGAGTCAAAAGTATAAATTCAAATCTGTTGAAACAAATTATTACATAAGAATACATTTATTAAGGTACCTTCATTTAAACAGCACATCAAAATTAAGGAAATGTGTTAGGTGTGGATTGTGTTGATTCACAGGGAATCTTGTATGGATTAATCATCAGACAACACTACTTGAGTATTTGGCGACAGCCCCGTAAACTCATGTACTGTATACCTCCCGTCATTGGAGTTATAGCCCTTCTCCTTCAAACAGCTCCTGCTGATTTTGACCGCTCCAAATATAATACACACCCGAACGCGCTACACTTACTATCCACGCAAACATAGCTTAGCCGTGCTAGGTCAAAATTAATTACCCAAGTTGTTGAGCATACAGCAGCTGTTGTAAACAAACGCAAATACATTTTCATACCAAACAAGGCTCGCGTGATCTCGCAGCTTGGGGATGCAATCCGCCACTTGTTTACTAACACGTTTTAGGGCTGTGGTGGCCAAGCTGATGGAGCTGCAGATGGAGAGGGCAGAGCTGGGACTGCTCCTGCAGCCAGCAGCTTACACCCTATTCTCTCTGCAGCATCTCGACACCACATCGTTATCTCACTCTTGCCAGGTACATTAGTGGAGATGATGGTAAAGACAAGGTGGTTATATTTTGACTGTCCAACAGATCTTATTAAACATTATGAGGGTGCACCAAGTGCTGCGTGTAGTGTTCCACTCAGGACTGGCTCAGAGCTTGCTCTCTGAATATTTAGCAGGAACATCTGAGGTAACACAGCTGTCTCTTAAGCGGGAATGAGACATGTGAGTTTTGATTCCATATGTAAAATGGGAGGATGAAAATAATAACAGCAATAACTATCAATAATAATAATAATAATAATAATAATAATAATAATAATAATAATAACTGTTATTGACATGCATTATTATTTATTGGTTTCTTTATTTATCATTGTTGTTTTATTGTTGTTGTTATTATACAATTGTTGCTAGCATTAAATGTGACTTTTATAGATAAATAATTCATCATCACATATTTATCTCTTTCATAATTAACTGTATTATTCTTATATTTTTATGAAAATTTTAAATTAGTAATAACTTTTTAGGTATACTTAATTCCATAACTACTATTAAATTATTATATTATTATTATTGCTGTTATTTTGTTGTTATTTTGTTTTTGTTATTATTATTATTATTATTATTATTATTATTATTATTATTATTATTATTATTATTATAATAAGAAGAATGGTAATTATTTTTTTGACTTTTTTTCTTACTATTGTTATTGTTTTGTTGTTGTTGCTATATTAATTTTTTTCCATGGAATGCTTCCTTATCAAAACATTATTATCCATTTTATAAGTAACTGTATAATTATTATTTTTTTATGAAAATTGAGATGTACAAAATGAATTATTAAATTTCAAGTTAATTATTATTATTGTTATTATTATTATTACTGTTGTTGTTGCTTCCTCCTTTTTTTATAACAACAACAACAACAATACCAATAATAAAAAAAATACAAATAATTCTTCAGGTGAAGAAAAGCATTCATGTAACACAATGCTAAAAGCCTGCTCCTCCAAAAGTTTGTGGAGGTTTCTCCTGTCTTCTCCTCAAAGGCGATTACTAGACGAGACAAGCTTGTAGCGCGAGAGGAATTATTTTATTAACGCCCAGCTGGTCACTTTTAGCTCCAGGAAGGGTCCTGAGTCCGGGCCATCGGGTCAGGAAGCCTCTTCTGCTACAGAGCAAAACATTTTCGAAAGCTCTGCACTGCCAGACTGTACAGCACACACCAAATTCGCAACAAAGAAACCAAAGCATTTCAGCATTGCTCCATGCAGACACACTGCCCCTCATTCAATTACCCAATCAGCACAATTCAAATTAAATAGACGAGCTAATCTGATTAGATCATAAGTCAACCTGAGTTCAGGATATGGAGATTTCAGCACCTGAGAACGTTAGCGTCTCTGTCCAGTCGCTTCTCAGCATCAGAGTTAAGTGAAGCCTGTCCGCCTTCATCTTTTTCAGCGTCGGCCCCATCCCCGTCCCAGACAGCTTCACAATTTACCAGACCAGTGGAGCTCAACCTTATGACCCCTCTGACCTCTGCTTCACTTTCAGCCCTCCATCCTGCCTGCAGCCCCGGGGGTTGAATATCTGGGCTAAGCCGAAGCTAAAGCCAGCCACGGTTAGACCTCCTTTTCAAGCCTCATCCATCCGTTAAGCACAAAATCTCTGATGAGGGCTCATTCTAATTTCATAGAGATAATCTGTGAAATAATCATCCACTCAACTCATTTAACAATGGGAGAGAACTGATGGCTATGCTTATTGGGCCATAATTGGACAATTCATTATTTTCTTCCCATTTAGCTTGGGCAAAAGAACAGCTATGAGAAACAGGAGGGGGAGAGCTATCAGAGCTAGAATTTTAATTGACTTTTGATAGACTTTAGATTGTTTTGATTAACTTCTGAATGATTAGTAAAAGCATTCAGGGCTGGAACAGATGTTATTTGGAGAGATGATGACACAGGGAACATTGTGTCACAGTTAACCACAGCATGCCATGCCGTTAAGCACCGACCCGGTCTACAGCCGACTGATCTGAATCATGTCCACTCACCTGTGATGGTCACAGATGCATTGCCCTCCTCGCCTAGCAATGGATTGGTCAGTTTGCAGCTATAGGTGTTGTTAGGCTCCAGGACCACTGTCAGAATGCTCTTGATGGTGAAGAGACCCTGCTCGTTGGCTACTGGGGACACGGTGACGTTGTCCGTGAGGTTGCGGCCACTGCCGTCTTGCCACAGCACCTCAGCCTCGGGGTATCCTCCATACGCCAGGCAGGTCAGAGCCACTACATCGCCTGGCTTGGGGTTATCGTCACCCTCCCAGGTCACTGAAGGCTTAGTGTAGGGAGCTGAAGAAGAGAGACGCAGAGTTATGAATTACTGTTCACTTACTGACCACTCAAAGAGGTCCATGTACTGATGAGGCCATGCTGTTATAACAGGTGCAGAATGTTTCCTGCCATTTGTTGAAATCCGCATTGACAACTCAACTAAAAAGATGGCACCCAATAACATGGCACCATACACTCATCTGAAGGATAGTAGCACCCAAAAGGGAGTATTGGATTGCAGTGCTGTTTGGAAGGAAGAACAATGATGCCCAATTTAGAAAGATATGGACAATATTTATTGAGCTACACATACAGAAGTAGAGTCTCTCAGTATGGCATTGGGCTAACGCAACATGCCAGATGTCTCTGTATGGAGTTGTAGAGGTTCCTAATGGTGTTCTGTGGTAATCCACCCCATGCAACTTGAATAATCTCACACAGTTCTGCAGATTTCGAAGTAGGGGTGAAGGTAGAGTGACACCGGGCCTTCTGGATGTGTGATAAACTGCTATCGGAGCCTCCACACGTTACTCTGTTGGTCATCTCCAACAGTAGTCCTTCTGTGCAGCAAAGGATGAGAGGAAGTTCTACCAGGAAGACTCCAATGCTATGTCACTGATTCGTTCAGTCCTTTGGCCAATTGCAGTCATCGTGCCACCTGTCATCACTTTACGCTCCTGTTGTTCTGCTTTCAGGTACCGAAGTTCCTATGTTGTCCACCATCCTCCCTCTCACCACTAGTTGGGTCCTGGTCCTGTTGTCCAGGAAGCAGGCTCCGCCCCTGCTATCCACATATAGCAGGACCTGTAAGGGGCTAAATGCTTTAAGGCCTGGGCCCAAGACTCTTTCCTGTTGTCCAGGGAGTAGGCTCCGCCCCTGCCATCCATATCTGGGAGGTTCTGTGGGCGTCTGTACACTTCAAGGCCTGGGCCCAGGACAGAGCCTATGCCTAAGACTCTTTCCTGTTGTTTAGGTAGTAGGCTCCGCCCTACTATCCATATCTGGGAGGTTCTGTGAGGGTCTGAATGCTTTAAGGCCTGGGCCCAGGACAGGGCCTATGCCTAAGACTCTTTCCTGTTGTCCAGCGAGTAGGCTCCGCCCCTGCCGTCCATATCTGGCAGGTTCTGTGGAGGTCTGAACGCTTCAAGATCTGGGCCCAAGACAAGGCCTATGCCTAAGACCCTTTCCTGTTGTCCAGGGAGTAGTCTCCGCCCTTGCCATCCATATCCAGCAGGTTCTGTGAGGGTCTGAGGGCCTGGGCCCACTACGGGGCTTATGCCAAAGACTCTTTACTTCTTAAGAATTGCTATCCGTTAAATTGTACACCTCACTGAGAAATAAAATGCTGATTTTCATCACTTTTGTCTTTCGAGTCCTTCTTCCAGAACACAGGGGCTGCTTTCCAAACCGCACACTACAGCAGTATACAGTGTGTAAAGTAGTGCAGCACCTATAGCACACTATTACAAGTGCATTTTTACATGCTGGTGTAGTATGGAAAATATGTCAGTGTGTATTGTGGGGTGCAGCCAGACTTCTGATCGGCCAATCGTAGCTTTACAATTAGGGTTATATCACTGCCTGCTGTTCTGGCAGGCTCTTGGCAGCGCCTGACTGTGTATTTTTGCGTTTCCAATTTTAAGAAATACCCCATGTACATGTGGACAAGGCGACAGTCTCTAATTATACGCTAGCAAGGTGGAGCTCCATTGTAGGGGTTTCAGGGAATGAGGTTGTTAGCTGCAAGTCGTTGCCAAAATGAAGTAGAAGTGACAAAAAAGCTTTTACTCAAGGTTAAGCTTTCTCCCACTGACCTTTTAACAAGGTTGCCTGCCTTTGAGGAAAGTAATTAAGCTTAAATAAAAGCGTGTTGCTGTTTTTTTTTTAAAGCACCTCTTTACCAAACCAGGGTCTGCTAATTAAATGAAAGAAAGCAAACCAAGTAGAACACAGTAGAGTGCTATGTGTTTCTGCGTGTAAAAAATAGAGGAGTATTTTAAATAAAGAGACAGAAACACAAACTTGGAAAAAACATGGTTGGTATAAAAAACTGTTAGTGGTAGTTTCATAGACCGCACATATTAAAAAATGACTCCTATATAGGCATGAACCCCGTACTAACCACCTTCAGATGTGCACTAACTTATGCGGCCATGCTGTTATAACAACTCCAGAACGTTTCTTGCCATTACATTGCAATATAGTAACATGAACATCCCAGAAAAGAAATGGAGTCTTCTAAGACGTCACATATACACTCATCATCCAAAAGAATAGTTGCACCCAGAAGGAAGTGTTGGGTTGCAATGCTATTGGGAAGGAAGATAAAGGTTACCGGGAACAATAAACGATAATACATTAAGACTGACATGGGTAATATTTACTGAGCTACACATACAGAAGCAGTGTCTCTCAGTATGGCGCCAGGCCGCCATGTTGGCTAACACAGTCAGATGTGACAACAAAGCTGGTATCCCCACACACGGACTCTTTGTGCATCTCCACCAATACCAATACCACCAGTCTGGCACGACACCATTGCAGTCTTTGGTGACGACACAGTGACGTGGTGTTATGGGCAGTCGTCATAACGGCCTGTGTGTATGTAGTCCTGCCTCGTGCAGCCATATGCCAAGGGTGCTGGCACTAAGAGGATTACCCATGGAGGGCATCACTGCTCGTCTTACTTATATGGCACAGACAACATGGCGTATTATATTTTCCATAAATGATCCGAAAGACTGACTACACAGACCACAATATGCATTTCAGTAGGCTTCAGATTCCAGAGAAGTCAGCAGCACGCCTGGACATTGTGGATATATGGCTTCCACCGTGCAAGGTGAAGGTTTAACTTGTATTTTGGAGAAGTGCTGACGACCTATGCTTAATCACAATAGCTTGGCAGAGTATTCCTGAGCACAAGCGGTGGAATTCAAAGGGCGCAATACAGACCTAAACAGTGTCAGTGTCCACTCTCACAACACCTGCTCTCTGGTGGCCCTGCGAGTGTTCTGACCAATAAGAGCAGAGACACAGATGGACCACAGTCTGCAATAGTAGAACTACAACTACACATACGGTAAGCCGAGCTATAGAAACGGAGAACGAGTGTAGTGTATGTGTGATCATGAATGTCTACCATCTCTGTCTAATGTCTCTGGATGTACATTCCTGAATCTCAGAGTCAATTCTTTTACCTGCCTAAAGAAAAGAAGGACACACAGTGAGCGGGAGCAGTTAGGATGTAGCTTAACCATCTACCACCGTGCATCATCCTGGGAACCGTTTGACATGCTGCCTATTAAGCCTTAATTACATTCTGGGGAGCTTAGCAAAACAAACACACAACATCAGACAGAAAGCCTCCCCTCACACACTCCTCTCCTGAAGGGACCTTCACACTCTTTCGCTGGTCCCCCACAGTCAGGAGGAGGCACTGGGAAATCGTGCAGCAGTGGAGTTCGCATGTGTTTGCTTTGTGGATGAAGGAGGTGACAAGGGTTGTTTCTCTCAGACGGAGAAATCACAGCACTGGTGTCTGCTGACGCTGTGGGGAGGCAGCGTAATTCCCAGAGCCAATCATAGCCCAGCAAACGGCGAGGAGGGGCACAGGTCCAAGGGAGGAAATGCAACCAGGATGTTGCGACGTTCCGAAGGAAGAGAAAGGTGGGACTGAGCTCACTCTGGTACTGTTCACTTGGCTGCAATAGTCCATCCCATGCAGCTTGAATGTTCTCACACAGTTCCTGCAGATTTTGGAGGGGTGGAGGTGGAGTGACGCCATGCCTTCTGGACGTGTGACACGTGACAACAAACCGTTCATATTGGCGCTGACCACGGTGCCTCCACATTGATTCACTGGTGGTCTCTACCAAGACCAACGTGGGTATCATTACTGAAGATGACCTGCTGCCATTCTGAGTCACTCCATGACAGTCTGGCACAACACCATTGGTGATGATGACATGGTGATAACAGCAGCCGTAGTAACGGTCTGCATGCATGTGGTCCTGTGTCTGCACTAGCAGAATGACTTACGGAGGGAATCACTGCTCACTGAATGTCTGAAATTGTGGCGGTTGGGTCAGTCAGGTGATAAGGCTCCTCCTTGCTTACACCACATGCACAGCTGAGGGTGAAACTTGCATGTCTCATCATGTCAAACCTTCCCATCAAGTTTCATTACTGTTGGTTGATTTCTTCTGGGTGCAGCTATTTGTGCAGCTATTTTTTGATGATGAGTGTAAAAGTCTAGTCCTGGACTCAAACACAGAAATACAGTCGGTAGTCAGACCTAATTCCTGACCGACCTATACAGTACTCTGAGGCATGCTGAGACGCAGTTGTGGGGTTTTTACTGGTTGACAGGAGAGCAGTAGAAGAACCTAAAATATGCATGATCATGCAAATTGCCAACTAATGACTGCTGACTTATTGAGAAGGTTAATTTTAATCAAAGCTTCTTTTTTTTATTTGAGTGTGTTTAATCAAGTAATGGTGGCAGCACTAATAGAGGAAATTTGTTCTACACTTGCAGCAACAAGGCGAAAACAGGCAGGTGAATTATTACTCGCATAAACAACAGAAATAATAAAAGAGAAAACTCTGAAAAATAAAATGACAAATGATTCAAACAGACAAAAAAGGAAAACGCAAGAAAAAGAAATGAAAAATAATTAAATGAAAGAAAGAATGAGAGAAAGACAGAAAAGACAAAAAAAGTAAGCGAATGTTGATTAGAGAAAGAA
>JAMWET010005764.1:0-15000 GCA_024036415.1 Prochilodus magdalenae | reverse complement strand
AGAGAGACAGAGAGAGAGACAAAGAGAGAGAGACAGAGAGAGAGAGACAGAGAGAAAGAGAGAGAGAGAGAGGGTTCGATTTTAATGAGGCTAATTAGCATCAAGGCCTTGCCACCACAAACTCAGACAGGCCAACGATGCTCTGTATTGTCATCACGAAGAGTCTTCTGATGTCCTGCTTTATCAACATGAAGAATTATCAAACAGAGTTATTTGTAGTCAGGCTTTGATAAATCGGCATCAGTACTTCTGTGGAATGATCTGAGATTCCCAATTAGTTCCTTTTGTAAGCCAACATCTGAAGCAAGACCACAAGCATGTCAGATGCAAATAGACAGGCAGGGTCATTCAAGGCACCAGCACATTCACACTTCTTCATTAACAGCATCCAATAATAAGGCTCTTTATTAGGTGGAGAAAATTACTGTATGAAATTTACTTATTTTTACTTATTTTTATTTTATTTACTTTATTTTTATTGTATATCATAACATCAATTTCTAAACCAATGAGTCCTTCTAGGTTAAGATAAGATAAGATAAGATAAGATAAGATAAGATAATTCTTTATTGATCCCACAGTGGGGAAATTTACAATGCCACAGCAGCACAGAGGAAAGAACAGAAGTGTCAGGAAACATACAAATAATAAGATCTATATATACAAAAATTACAGAAAATATAAATAGTAGAAATAGAAATAGACTACTGAGTTTCTATTGCACATTTTAGAAATAGAAATGGAATATTGAGTTTTTATTTCACATAGTCGAAATGGACTATTGTAGAAGTAGACTATGAGGACAGTGGATGTTACACATGTTAGGGAAGGATGCTGAAGGATGCTGAAGCCTATTCCATCGTTCAATGGTCGTAAGGCAGGAAACACCCTGGACAGACCACCAGTCCATCGCAGGGCAGACATACAGAGATACACATTCACTCACACCTAGCCGTGGCTTAGCTTCTCCAGTACATCTGACTGCACGTCTTTGAACTGTGGGAGGAAACCAGAGCACCCGCAGGAAACACGTGACTCCGAAGAACATGCAAACTCCACACAGTAAGGAATAAGGGTATCAAGGGAAGGGCCGGGAATCAAATCCAGGCCCTTCTTGCTCTAAGCCGCCACACACTGCCCCACAATGTTTTCCATTAACTTGTTTTACTATGTTTGGTTACGTGTGGTTAGCCGTTTTTAGGTGCAGCAGGGTCCAGAAGACTGATCTCTGGTCATCTTCAGATTGGAGGTCACTTTCAGCAGCCTCTAGTGTGATCCGCTCCTGGTGCTGCATGTCAGGGAGCATGACTTTAGGTTGTGCTGCTGGAGCAAATGGACAGGTGTAGAAGGAACGTGTGTTGGTGAGCATATTTCCAATAACAGTAACACCTTGTAGAGTCACTTTTCTTCCCAAACCGACTAATACTGATTGGTTCAGTTGATTTCTTCCTGTTAATTTAACAGACGTGACGAACATTTGCTACACCTTCTGTAAAGGGACTGTTTCTAAAACCTACAGTGTTTAACAGCAGTGATATGCTATAAAGGACTTGAATAGACCCTCTCCTATCACACTCCACTGGTCACTGCTATCAGAGTCAGATCTCCAAACATAACAGAGGACACAGGCCTCGGGCCAGGCAGTCAGCAGAGCATGTGCTCAGTGCGGCCCCATGTGATCTATGAGCTCCGTAAGATTTAAACCACTATGATCAGCTCTACAGGCATGTCAGCATGTAGTACAACAGTGGACAGGTTTCATCACTGATGAAGAAAAGAAAAGAAAAGAAAAGAAAAGAAAAAAGGGAAGAGAGGAGAAGAATGTATGAGAAGAGAAGAGTGTATGAGAAGAGAAGAGAAGAGAAGAGAAGAGAAGAGAAGAGAAGAGAAGAACAAATGAGAAGAGAAGAACAAATGAGAAGAGAAGACAAGAGAAAGACAAGAGAAAAGATGCATAGAAGAGAAAGAAGATATAAGACATGCAAAGAATTAAAGAGAAGAGAAGAGAGGAGAGGAGAGGAGAGGAGAGGAGAGGAGAGGAGAGGAGAGGAGAGGAGAGGAGAGGAGAGGAGAAGAGAAGAGAAGAGAAGAGATGAAAAAAGGGAAGAGAAGAGAAGAGAAGAGAAGAGAAGAGAAGAAAAGGGAATAGAATAGAATAGAACAGAATAGAAGAGAAGAATGTATGAGAAGAGATGAGAAGAGAAGAACAAATGAGAAAACAAGAGAAAGACAAGATATGCAAAGAAGAGAAAGAAAATATAAGACATCCAAAGAATTGAAGAGAAGAGAAGAGAAGAGAAGAGAAGAGAAGAGAAGAGAAGAGAAGAGAAGAGAAGAGAAGAGAAGAGAAGAGAATAGAACAGAAGAATGTATGAGAAGAGATGAGAAGAGAAGAACAAATGCGAAGAGAAGAACAAATGAGAAGAGAAGACAAGAGAAAAGATATGCAAAGAAGAGAAAGAAGATATAAGACATGCAAAGAATTGAAGAGAAGAGAATGGAACGGAACGGACCGGAACGGAACGGACCGGAACGGAACGGAACGGAACAGAACAGAACAGAACAGAACAGAACAGAACAGAACAGAACAGAACAGAACCGAAGTTGAAGGTTCTGCTCCAGGTTAGATCATTTAAGGACAGGTAGCCAATGAAAGGAACAGAACAATGACTAAGCGGCCATCATAAGGGCCGCTGATATTGCGGTTGCTCTTCACCAATGGAGACTCACTTGGCGACTAAAGGAAGTTCAATGCTGAACTCTGAAGTTGATTCCTTTTTTTCTTTCCCCGAAGGAGAGCCAGGAGACGAGAGGAGGAGTTGAGCAGCTTATTTCAAGGCGATCACATCTGAGTGTCAGCTCTCGTCCGAAAACAGCATCTGGACACACAGCTTTTATAGGCCGTCTCAGCTTCAAGGTCCACTGAGTGCTGAATGGCTGAACTTGTACACTGTATTGGTATCACGAAAAAAATTATATCTGACAACCTGCAGTGTTTCTTCTGGACTGGTAAGGAACGAAGAGGGAGGAGGACGGACTGTGTTCTGGTAATATGTCGCCCCCTATTGTCTGGATTATGCATTCAAGAGGTTGCGTCATCTTACAAATTGCGTCTTTAAGTGTCTCTGGTTTTGTATTTTCATGGAATCAAATGACGGAAAACCAGAAAAAACACTTCACAAAATCCCAAAGTGCGGCTGCAGACATCAGCAAACAAATCAGGTGTGAAAACAGCATCGGAGATGCTCTAAATACTGGGGTCGCTTCATATAATGGACTTCAAGGAGAAAGAAAAACACAGAACACAATAAGAATATAAAATACGGAACTTGTAATCGAACGTTCCGTTATCTCCAGACAGCCATCTGTCTCCGAGAGAGCTAATGCACGTCATCTGTCCTTCTCTCACCCCGGGCCGATGGAGCGGAGCAGTCGAAAGTGTTTGGCGGCGGTTTGTGTAATAGCAGGCTTGAGGTGGACTGCTAGCTCAGTGTGTCTGCAGGAACAGAGCGCGGTGGGTGTGCGGAGTGGGTCTCGGTGGGAGAAGAGCTTTTGACGTCACGGAAAGTTGAGCTTGAGGAATGTGCCGCACTTCACACGGGGCTGCAGCAGCAGGATGCGCTCTCACACTGATTACTGATGCTTCAATCAACTACAATCTGTTTCCATATGGGAGGCAGACCTGGGCTTGACTGGGAGCCCGGCTGTGTGCATGTGCGTCTGGGAACGACTCAGACGCAAGCGATCTCGCAAACAACAGGATCTTGAGCTTTGGGTCATGTTGTGTACTAAAACTCAAATATCACATCCAGCTGACCCCTCATACGCAACATCTAACTTACACGTACATTCGCTGGCCAGTTTCCACAACAGTCATCTAGTGCACTGTTTACCTGACTACCTCTGCATCATCTATCCACCACAGGGGCCACCACAGGACCACCACACACATTATTCGGTTTGCTGGACTTGTACAAGTGCATCAGGTGATGCAGGAGTTTTGTCATTGCCGGATTGAGAATATTCTGACAGCCCAAAATCTCCAGCCATATCCGGACAGACACAATAACACAGCACAGAAAATGATGAGCTACAGTAACCGTACACCTACAAGACGTACCAACGGGGTAGATGTTTCTGCACTTCCATGTTTTTGCACTTCCTAGTTTTCATTTAAGGTCCACTCATAAACCCATCTTTACATTTACATTTATGGTATTTAGCATCTTATCCAGAGCAACTTATAATGGCTTGTGTGTTGCGTCGGGTAATGTTCCCTAGCTAGTACAAGAAGGTTAGAGTCTAATACGAGATCAGACACTGTCCAAACAAGGGCCAGTACTGATATCTAAAACGAAGAACACAGAGTGAACTACAGCAAGTGTACTAGCTAGCTATTCCAAGCCAGTGCTCTTAGCTATGTGGTTTAAGGTAGCAAAAAAAGTTTGCTCGTGTTTACTTGACCGTTTTTCCAACATGATATGAAAATTAGCTCTGTTCTGATTGGCTGTGCTGTACCCTAACAGCACTCTACTTGGAACACTACTCAGAGCTGAACTGTAGTAAGAATGAGCAGAGCTCAGCTGGTAGCTGTGATAAAGCGCGTCCTTCTACCAAGTCGTGGTAGGGGGCGCCCTTTATGGGTAGTGTCGGGCAAAGTCAGGTAATGGAAAAAGTTGCACAAAGAGTAGTTTTTCTGGTCACCTTTATTACACACAGACAAGACACTAGTTACATATTTACAGAAATACAGGCGCGCCCACTGAGGACAGAAAGAAATAAAACGACAATGATATTTCTATTGGCTCACTTGTGTTCAGATCTATGACTACAAAGTCATGCAGATTGCTATCCATGCTCTGTCTGAAAAGAGCGTAAACCCCCCAGAACCCCCAGTAACACCAGAATTTAAATTGGTTACCCCTCCCTCGGATTAAATGTGACCTGAGGGGATCCTGGAGTTCACTACCATAGTCTGTTCTGTCCCACCTACTCTGTTTTTCCCTCCTCTTCTACAGAGGTTGGGTTCACCTAAAAAGGTAAAACTAAGGTGACCTTCAGTTCCCTTTTGACCATTATCTTACAGAAAGTTGAGCAGTTACAGGTAAGTGTACATAATCTTCAGGTATTCTGTGATGTGCAATGCCTCACATCATCACAGTAGCTGACTGAATATACATGAGTTGGTGAATTGGCTCCGATTGGATCACAGCAGTAATGAAGTTAAGTTTGTTGTTCTGGTAAACAGCTTCTATATGACACTTCTTAACTCTACTCGTCACTGAGGGCTTTTTTTTTGCTCACTTGTGTTCACCACAGACGCCTGATTCTACCTGTTTGCTGTCTACTTTTCACTGCATGAATATCTATCTATCTATCTATCTATCTCTATACATCTATATATATATATATATATATATATATATATATATATATATATATATATATATATATATATATATATATGTATATGTACACCATTAGGAACCTCTACATCTCTGTGCCCAGACGGATGCACATTATTCTAGGAAAACTACATCGGTATAGCACTAAAAATAAAGTTCTGCTCTTGTTACAGGCTTGACATCCTGTGGAAAGAGCAGAGCCCCCTTTGGTGCTATACAAAGCTATTACCACCAAAAGGCATCTTGAAACATTCAAACTTCCCATCTTACATTTCCAATTACATTAAAAATAATTTCTGCTGATGTAAAACCACAACTTAGACTTATAATCCTATTTAATTACTGAGTATTAAAAGTGTTGCTGAAACTAAACAAAAACGAATTTAAAGGGATTTAAAGTTTCCCACGGAAAGTGTTTGTAAGAAAGCATTTTTGAACAGTACAATACATGAGGACCACCGGCCCACTATATTAGGGGCCAGTAAGTGCATAAAGTCACAATCCACTGATGGACAGGGTAGAGGGGGGCTCATAAATTATGTAGCAACAGATGGACTACTGTTGGTTCATCATCTATGCCATTTTGCTGATGCTCTACTAGAGTAACTTACAAGGTTAACTGCATTACAGGTAGGCCAATGTAGAGTTGGGAGTCTTGCCCATGGACTCTTATTGGTGTAGCACAGCATAGTTACCTAGAGAGTGAACCCCAGTCTCCTGTAACCCAGGTTATAAAAGCCTGCGTGAAGTACATACCAGTTAGCACACTGTGTTCTAGGGTGTGCTACAGGTATCGTTACACTCCCATATGTGTTGACGGCTCACTGGCAGGTAGTGATGTTGTCTGTTGTGCTACACGAACTAAATAGGTAATTATGATCAAATTTCCAATAACTGCAGGTAACCCAACGGATAGCTAATCAAACTGGCAACTCAATGCAAATCTCACATTCTGGAATTTGCATTTATTTCATTAAAGGACAAAGGCATGAATGGAATGAATGGAAATGAAAAAAGCACTACTTAAGGAAATCGCACCTGGTCATTCAGAATATCTAGCTCGGTTCTCCTCACCGAGGGAGCAAAAGGCCATCAAAGAGAACTTCAAATCCTCATTCAAACACTTTAAATGTGAATTTGACCTGTGTCTGGGGTAAACGTGGAGATTAAGAGTTATATAAGGGTACTGGGAGCCTCTAAATACCAGAGATGATTGATCTAGGGGTGCTCTTTTGAGTAGAACAGGCGAAAAGGACAGAGAAGTATGTGCGTTGGAGAGAAAGAGGTAAGAGTAGGATGGAGTGGTCTGGCAGGATTTTTAGCTAATAATGCTGAGCGACTTATGAGTGGCTGAGAGAGAAATAGAGAGAAGAAGAAAGACAGGACATGCACCAGGGGTATCAGATAAAGTCATTAGAACCCTGACGAAGGCCGCCACACAACCCTCTACACTTTATTTACCTCTCCACCATCCACTCTGCCCTTCAGATAGAATCAATGACTCTCACCACTCTCCTCTTTCCTTCCTCCTTCTTCTAGCTATTTCCTCCTCTTCTCTTTCCGTCTGCGGATATCAGCGTTTGGTTTCAGGACTGTATCAGAGTGGTGGGGCGCTTATATAGATGTCTGTAAGTTACGCTGCTGCACAAGTGACGACAAGTTAATACGACAAATGAAGACTTTTAGTCCCCTTCAGTTCCTCAGAGGGCAAAATATGCCCACTTTACTTATGAGTCATATGTGTGAGCATTTGTGATGGATTTGCCTATAGGAAAAATGCAATTCATCACAATACAACATCAATAAATTCAAAAAAATGAAAAATATTATTTTTATTATAAATGCTGTTAGAAGTTAAGATGGCAAATCCTTAAACGTCTTTTACTGCAGCTATAGTTTCCGCTGGCGACTAATTATTTAACCCTAACTGATGCAGTAGCGACACATTTTTAAAGCAAGAAAAGATCTTACTGTATTTAATTAGGGCCCAATTATTGGCTTACATCAACCTAGGAACAAAACTTAGGGAAATAGGGACTGAATTTGGGTAAACACTCCCAAAGCCTTATTAAACCGACAATTACATGGGAATGCACAAAAAAAAACAACAGCTAAAATATAGCAGGATCATCGGAGGGCATGCTGGATGCAGGTGAGGCCTTCTCATAGCACAAGACAAGAAGAAGCTTCATTGTAGGCAAACTGGCCAGGCATAGAGCCAGGCAGTGGTGTCCTGCTGAGTCAGAGATGAAGCAGTGGCATCAGAGCACACAGGATGGGCAGTAGCTCCACTTTTGACCACAGAGATTTGGGTAGTAGCTCAGCTCGGGCAAAGAACAACACACAGACAGTTGGCTCTGACAGACGGACTGAGAGCACTACATGGTGTTAGCAGTTAGCATTAAAACTAATTACCAAAGGCTCAACTAAACAGGTGGGTTTTAAGCCTAGACTTGAACTATTCTTTACGTTGGCCGAGAACTGCAAAACAAATTTCAAATTTGGGATTTCAAAAATAAAAACAAACGTACAAGACGTGAAACTCTACCTTTTTTACCTCTATTTTACAAACTGTGAATTCTGACGGAAAGGGTGGGTCAAAGTCCAAAGTGTGAAGTCCAGGACAGCCAGACTGACAGACAGTTTTTATCAACAAGCCATCAGGCTTGTGAACACCTCCTCCCCCCTTCCGCTCTGAAACTGGCTGAACTCTGACTCTGACATGCACCCATTAATATGAGCGCAATACATATTCTGCTGCTACTGTTATACCATACTGTTTACTTCTGTATCTGCACAGCGCACTACACATGCATATGCACCTTACTTGCATCCATACAGTACTGTACTCTGCCTTCCTTTACTTAGTGTTTTTCTTTACTTAGTGTACATATATATATATATATATATATATATATATATATATATATATATATATATATATATATATATATATATATATATATATATATATATGTATATTATACTTCTTTTTTTTCTCTCTCCTTTTATATTGATATTTATTTTTTAAGACTGTCGGGAATGGAGGAACTGCAAAGTAAGAATTTCATTGTACAATGTAACTGCTTGTTATGCTGTGTATATGACAATAAAACTCTTGAATCTTGAATCTTGAAACACACAGGAAGTGCTTGTTGCAGGCCCTTGTCATTCAAACTGTTTTGAAGAAAGAGAAGAAAAGGTGGCGTCTAAACCGCTTGGAGTTGGAAATGGTAAGGGAAGTAAGGGAGCTGTAACTAGGGTTGCCACTTTCAGAAATAAAAAAATAAGGGACGCCCACCATAGTTCCTCTGGGCCTGACCACCACAGGCCCTACTTCTGCGGAGTGGGGTGCCCACAACCACACACAGACACACAGAGGAAATGAGTTCGGTTCATTACAGGACGCAACATTTAATAGCCAAATAAAGGACGATTCTGTACTTTAGGGACAGTTGGCAACCCTAGCTGTAACGCTAGCTATAGAGGATAACCAGTGGTTTATAACCAACTACAGGTGGTTTAGATTCGCCTGTTCGTCTCTTTCCTTCGTCTGCTCTTTTAAAAACTCCTGCCACAAAAAGGAAAAATTAAGCGTGCCAGGTGGCTAAAACGTGTGCCACGAAATCGTCAAAACACGCTTCAGCTTTGTCACCATCCTGAACCCCACTCACTTAACCACCGTGAACAGTTTGAATGGCCGCAACAACCACTTCCTGTGTGTTAGACCGACCCTTTCAGTCTGTAAAAGTTTCATGTTGTGTAAATTTGTTTTTACTTTTGTAATTTTGTTTTCTTAATTTTTTTTTTTTGCACTTCTCAGCCACTGTACGTATTGTTATTACAGTTTGGATTTAAGGAAGTAAATACCTAAAAGTTTGGATAATTACTGCAGTAATTAATATGTTTCTGCCGGCAACAAATTTATTTTAACCCTAACTGATGCAGCGAGTAGCTTCGCATTTCTTATAGAATAGAAGATCTTACTGTATTTGCAAAGGGCCCAATTAATGGCCTGCATCAACCTGAAAACACAACTTAGGAAAGCTGGAATGACAGGAATTGGGTTAAAAACTCTCCAAATCATTATTAAACCCTGCTGGGATAGTGAAGAACCAGCAATTTCATGTAAGCAGTAGGAGCATAATGGAACCAGTTCAAGAACCAGAGTATTTTTGACTAAACAGCTGTGTGGTCATAAGAAAAGCCCTTTATTTGTGCGGCTAATCAGAAAAAAAAATCAATTTGCTAGTCAGCATAAAGCTTGGACTCTGGAGCAATGGAGAGAGGTCATGTGGTCTTTTGGGACCAGATTAAACCTATTGCAGAATGATAGGCATGTCAGGGTAAGAAGAGAAGCACATGACGTGACACAGCCATCATGCATAGTAAGCATTAAACAAGCCTCGGGAGGCAGTGTTAATATCCGGGGTTGCTTCAGTTGGTCAGCTCTAGGCTCAGCAGCATCATGTGACAATAAGATGAAGTCAGCTGACTGATTGCACATGATTCATTAGGCTTAGATTGTGAAAGAGTGCTTCAGGGAACATGCAGAAACATCTTCCCATATGAACTAACCACCACAGAGTTTTGACCCCATTGGAAGTCTGTGCTGGAGAAGACTTCAGAGTAGTTTAACTTCCCTACTGTCAATAAAAAGTTAGTCTGGTGAAATACTTGAGCATAACTAAATTTTTGCCTTCAGTATATTGATCCTGTTCATACTTTCAATTTATTGAGTTCTGTTGTTGCTTTGTTTCTTAAAGAGTCCATAGACAAAAGCTGTATGTGTGTTACATCTGCCATTAGAAACCTGAACATGAAATTAAGATTTATGCATTATTATCATATACTGTCTTTTGCTGTCGTTTTATTTATATTTAATTCCAGTTTTATGATACCGGTCTATATTAGAGTCACAATGTCACACCTGCTGGCTCTCCTCTCATCCCCAATCTCCTAGACTCCGTTTCCCATAATCCACCACCCGAAGACATCACAGTTACATGTCCACCACCTCCCAGTCCCGCTCCATCTCTCAGGTCTAAGTCTCCAGAATATTGATTACACCTGTAGCTGATTAGCCTCGGGTACAAATACTCCTCTCTCCCACTGACCCGTTGCGAAGTATTACCTCACTGTGCGTACTGAGCGGTTTCCTCTGTTGTTGTTCTCGTTAGCTTACCTGGTTTGACTTCCTGGTTTACTCTTTGTCTTTCCCCTTTGGATACTGTTGCTGGTCTGATTGTTTTGCCTGGTTCTGACTTCTGCTCGTCCCCTTACTCTGACTCAGTCCTTGCCCTCTTGGTTATGTCCGCTTGTGCCTTGTTGCAGCTGTGTTGTGCTACGAGCCTGTTTAATAAACCTATCTTTGCTTTTAGCTCAGCGCACGTCACAGTCTGTCTGTCCATCCTCACACACAACTATTCCAACAGGTAAACATGTATATAACAAGCTTTCATTTTGACTTTTGTAGTGTTGCAGCATGGCACTAATAAACTAAGAATTATAACCACTCATCATAACTAAATAGTTTGGGGGGAAAAAAATGTTTTATTAAATAAATAAACAAATAAAATTACTTCTCTCTTCATAATTGCTTAATTGCTTTGTTCTCTTTAAGTGGCTCACTTTAAGTGTTTCAAATTACTGTGGTTCCATGCCGTAAAATAATTCAGTGATTCAATAAAAGCTCTAAAAGTCCAATGCTGTATATAGGCTCTGTAACATTGCCTATTTCCCACTTCTAGAAGGGCAGCTCTCTAACCTTTGACCTCACTCACATTGGTTACTTTCTGAAATGATTTCTGCTTTGTAAGATCTTACCATGATTTATCACACAACAATTATTTATCTTCTCTCAAGTCACCCCTCGTCTAAACTGCCTGAGCCTATCCCAGCATTCACTGGGCAGAATTCAGGAAGCACACTGAACTGGCCACCAATCCATTACAGGGCAGACACACACAGACACATTTACTCACACACTCAAACCTAAGGAGCAATTCCACATCTCCAGTTTGCCTGTGGGAGGAAACTGGAGCACCCGAAGGAACGCTACGCACACCCGGGGAGAACATGCGCATAACTCCACATACAAAGGTCCTTGGATGTCCCAGCTGGGAATCGAACCCAGGCCCATTTCCACCCACTAGCACAGTTTCTCCCAGCCGCACGCTGCTACCAAGCTGTCCTATGAGACACATGATGCACCACCACTTCAGTGTGCTTGGAAGAGAACACTAACTGCGTCTGTTCTGTTCCTCTAATTCTCTAACTGGTTCCCAAGACAAGCTGGATCAGGTGAGCTGGGAGCAAGGGAAACACTCAAATGGGCAGGCTGAGGGGTCCTACAAGGCTGTGGTGGGACACCACTAGTGTAACTAACCCTAAGCCAGGGCCAGTTGTGGTTTCTAAGCATTTGCAAAATCATTTAAGTGCAAATAATTATTTTTATACTTTATTATCATTATTATTATTATTATTATTATTATTATTATTATTATATATATATTTTATTATTATTATTTATTATTATTTTTTTTTTAATAAACTCAGTTGATTTGCCATCTTCAAATCAATGTACTGTATTTGACCACTCCTACTAACTATATGTACAATTATTAGTATTCATAAGATCTCTGGCCAACATGCACTGAGGTCAGTTAAGCCTATAGCCATGAGTTGCCTTCTACAGGGGGCTCTAGCGGACCACGCCAGTGCTTCTTTCTCCCTGTGGCCTAAAACTAAAATGAATAAATAACAACATTTCCCACCTTCACTCTTTCTTCAAATTCCATTCCCTCACCCTTTCTCTCCCTCTCTCTTGTATCGTTCTCTCTCACTCTCTCCCCTGCTATCCCTCTATCTCTCTCCTTCACTCTCTCCATCCGTATCAGTCGCTCCATGGTTCAATAACGCACACCTTCCTATCTCTAACTTTAATAACACAAGCTGTAATGCATCGAGGTTCAATGCGCTCTACTCAATAACAGAGGGGGCCCAGCGCCTCCTTTCGTAATATAACACGCACTCTTTAGACCAATATCAGTCCAGCCACGGGCCAGGCGCGCATGCGTGTGTTCACACACACACACATACACACGCGCGCACACACGCAGACAAACAGAGCTTCAAATAACAGCGCTCGATATCATTGAAAAACACAGGGCTCAATATCTACCTGTGGAGAAACATACAGGTTCATTTTAAAGTGCTCGATAACTGACTGGAGCACTATCATCCCTCCATCACTCTGCTCTGAGCTGCAGGGTCCGACGTGCAGGGATTCAGAGAACAGCACATTGGAAATGCACTTGCAAGTGTGAGAACACTCGTACACATATTGGAAATTCACTCAGAAGTTCACTCACACACTGTGTGTGTGTGTGTGTGTGTGTGTGTGTGTGTGTGTGTGTGTGTATATGTATATATATATATATATATATATATATATATATATATATATATATATATATATATATATATATATATATATATATATACACATGTATATATATAATGTATATATATATATATATATATATATATACACACACACACACATACATATATATATATATATATATATATATATATATATATATATATATATATATATATATATATATATATGTATATATGTGTGTATATGTGTATATATATATATATATATATATATATATATATATATATATATATATATAAAACATAGATTTTGTGTTATTGCCCTAATGCACTATATTATACACTCATCATCAAAAGAACAGCTGCACCCAGAAGGAATCAACCGTCAGGAATGAAACGTGGTGGGTAGGTTAGACATTGTGAGACATGAGAATGATTCAAGTGTCACACTTAACCATGCATATGACATAAGCCACGACAAGCCTTATCTCAGTACCTGACTGACACAACAGCTACAAACATGGACATTCAGCGAGCAGTGACGCCCTCCATGAGTCATCCTGTTAGTACCAGCACCATTGGTAGATGGCTACACGATGCAGGACTACATGTCGCAGACCGTTATGACGGCTGCCCTTAAAACTTCGTCAACATCACCACAGACTGCAATGGTGTTGTGCCACACTGTCATGAAGTGCATGGATGGCAGCAGGCCATCTTCAGTGACAAGTCCAGCTTTTGTCTTGGTGGCACGAACAAAGTGTGTGGAGGCTCTTGTCAGGTTTGACAAACTAGAACTGAGGTGCGCTGAGCTGAAGGCAAAGCAAGGATTTATTGTTAAGAATGCAGAAGTGTAGTTAAACAAGAGATTCCAGCGAACATATCAAAAGGAGAAGGCGGAGTCATAAAACCAAGATGTAAAATAAGAAGGGCAACCAAAAACAAGAGGGCAAATGATGAAAGAGTGCATGAAAAACAAGTCAGGTAAGCCAGCAAACAGACTAAATGAAATGCAAGTGTGAATAATCAATACTCTGGTGATGACAAATGTGGAAAGAGGGCCCAATTGGACGATGACGGACATCAGGTGGTGGGTTCTGGGAGTTGGAGTTCAGGAGATCAGAGGCAAAGGAGAACCACACCGTGGTCAGTACCGAGATGAATGGTTTGTTGTCATGTGTCACATGTCCAGAAGACCTGGTGTCACTCCACCTACACCCCTACCACACCATCTGCAGGAACTGTGTGAGAATATTCAAGCTGCATGGGATGGATTAGCACAGGGCACCATTAGGAACCTCTACAACTCCACGCATAACATACACATATATATATATATATACACACACACACACACACACACACACACACACACACACATATATATATATATATATATGTATGTATATATATGCATTTAATGTATTTATGTATTATGTTTGTATTCAAATGTATGTACCCTATTAACCTTATCGAGCTCTATTGCTAATAATGCATCCCTGTGAATACCAGTATGTCTCTTCTTCATTATTTTAATTTTGCTGACACTCCAGGCAAAGCAGGCAGACATCATCTGTACTGTACTTCCTGTAGGGCCTCAGCCTGGAGATACGTATCTACAGTGTGACAGCACCGCCCTCAGGTGGAGTGGAGCAAGAACTGCAGCCTCAGGTGCTTCTTGTTTTATTCGACAGCATCACCCGCGCCCCTCCCTGCCCACCCTGTAAACTAGTAAATAGAGAGAGGCAGATGCTGCTGGAAGTCTGTGACCTGTAGCCTGTAAACAGGAGTAGAAGGAAAAGGAATCAGCTGTAGGATCCGAGCTTACAGCCTTAATACACGGCGGCGGCACAAAGGAAGCCCACCTGACCTGTCACTTTCTCATTTCCCTCTGAAACAGGACCAGCGGATTATCACTCTCCCTCTGCAGGTCATTACTGGGTCACGGCGGAGCGGAGATGATACACGGCCGCACGTCTGCGCATGACACCTCTCTTCCGGAGAAATCTTGTCTAATCAAAACCACTCTCTCACACCTTCCCGTGTCAGACTCTTTTCCTCTCTCTCCAGCGGCACACTTCCCTCCCTCCCTCCTTCTGTCCTTCCTGTCCACACTTTTCCATCAACACTTGGAGTTCCATCCGAATGAGTTTCATTAAAATTCTGTCCATGTGTTGTCCAAATACAA